>MU134528.1:137847-148995 GCA_015039355.1 Ramaria rubella
CTTTTAGATTATAAACGGTTCCTAAAAGACCGAGACCCTTTGAAAGTGTTCTAGAGAACCTTAATGAACCCTTTTGTAGGTCATTTTTGTACCCTTTTTAGTACCCATACTGTTTCAAAAAGACTAATCAGTTTAAGAACCGTCTGACTATCAAAAGGTTTCTAAAAGACTCGGGTAGTTTAGAAGTCTTTAGGGATCCTTCACGTAGTAGTTTTAGTTGTCTTTTTCATACTAAAAGGACCCTAAGGGACTATACCCCTTAAGGTTCCTTTAGATACTAAAAGACCCACCTCTTTTAGTGGTACTTTGAGTGTACTCTTGTGTATACAAAGAGATCTAAAAGATCTGTCCTTTTGACTTACCTTTTAACATACATAAAGACGTAAAAAGGGTTCGTCGTTTACCCAGATTCTAATTTTTTTTACAGTCTTTTAATTCAGTTCAAAAAGACCCAGTCGTTTTAGAATCCTTACACACTTAGGCTTACTTAACCTGACTTAACCTGACTTAACCTTACTTAACCTTTCTTAACCTTTCTTAACCTGACTTAGTCTCACTTCAGTTCGCTCTCTACTTACCTTGTTTAGACTCGTATAACCTTGTTTAGTCCCGTTTAGTCTCGCTACACTTCCTTAGTACTGGTTCTCGTTCCTCAGCACTTGTGGTTAGTCTTGGTTCTCGATCCTCAATCCTCACTTGTCCCCGTTCTTTGCTCCTCGTTCCTCACTGACTCTCGGTCCTCACTACCCTCACTGTTCCTCACTGACCTCACTGTTCACCGTTTATTACCTACCTCACTGACCATCCTTCCTCACTGACTTCACTGACCCCCGTTCATCACTAGTCTCACTGGTCCGAGTTCCGAACTGTTCATATTTGTCCCTACCCCTACGTACTTGTGTTGAGTCTTGTTCCTCGATTCTCTTTCCTCACTCGTCGGACTCCTCACTCATTGTTCCTCGGACGTCACTTACCCTCCTTACTCACTGATCTGTTTGTGTCAACGATCCACCCCCTACCCCTACGGTCCTGCTTCATAACTAGTCTCAGGGACCCTCGTTTTTGTATCACTTCACTGGTCCCCGTCGGAACGTTCCTCACCCCCCCCCCCCCCCCCCCCCCCCATCTTCCACGTGTCTCAGCAGTTACCCTTGATGTAACTCCCCACTCTTCGTTTGCCACTGTTCCCAGGTTGTGTTCACCAATCCCCACCTGCGAACCACCGGGTTACCCCCTTTACACTACCTCCCTCCTAGACGTTACCTCTTCCCTCAGTACAAGTGCACCTCACTACTGAAACCTCCAGACCCGACCCGTCGACGTGCTCTGCACTCCCAGTGAGTCCCCAAGACCCGTGGTGTTCACGTCCCAGCCCTCACTCACCCTCACTGTGTTCTCGTCCTAACTCCTCATTGACCTCCTCCCTCGTTCCCCAGTCCTTCCGGAAGGTGGGTCAAGTATCACCGGTGGTGCGGTGTGAACGACCGACGCACCTTGAACACACCGTGCACTTCCCAGGTAGCCCGTATTGTTTCAGTGCACGTGTTTCTTCCATGGGGGTTGAGGAACGAAGAGTGACGTCAGTCAGGAGTGAGGGGTGAGGAACGAGGAGTGAGGAGTGAGGACGAGGACACAGTGAGGTCGAGTCAGGAGTGAGACGTGGACACGGCAGGGTAGGTGTAGTCAGTGAGGAAAGAAGTACACTGAGGCAACAGGTGTCCCAAAGGGAACACGTGCACTGAGGAAACACGTGCACTGAGGAAAGACGTACACTGAGGAACCACCTACACTGAGGAGAGACGTGCACGGAAACAATACGTACTATCTACCTGGTGCACGGTGTGCACATAACTGACCTCACTCCTCGTTCCTCACTCCTCACTCAAAGTGGGTCAGGGATCACCGGTGGCGAGGCGGGAGTCTTCGGCGTACCTTGTGCACACTGTGTACCTGCTAGAGAGCACGTATTGTTGTAGTGCACCTGTCCCCTTAATTTTCCTGTTCAGAAAATCATTGGCAAACCCAACCATTTCTCAAGATTTTCCTCATGGTTTTCCCATCTGGAAAATTTTTCCCTGCCTCTAGTGAACACCATTACCTCAAAACCTCAAAACCTCAAAACTCCAGGTCGGCAGCATTTTCTGGACGATGGCTTGTTGTCTTGGGCTCAGGAAATCTATGAATGAAGGTGTATTATTTAGGACCGTGGCCTGCTTTCAATCAGCACTCACTTGTTTTTGAAACTAAACCTAAACGTTGAATGGTCAAAGCATTGACCGTCAACTGGAAAGCCTGAGGTGATCTAAACTAGCTGTAAATCTGAACTCACTTGTTCTCTGAACAAGCTAACTTGACAATCAGCGAGGATTTCATGGTGAATAGCTGGAGAGGTGATGCATGGATGGTGTACGCACATGGTTTTTCGAAATTTTGAGGCACTATATACATGGGATCAATAGTGAAAGAGTGAATGTCTGAAGGCATGAAATGGGCTAATTGAAAGGCTAGAGTGATGAGAGATCAAAGATCTGGGCTTTGAAATGCTGAAGGAGTGATGCACGGACAAGATGCGTACCTGGAGTTTTGAGATCTTGAGGTGCTGAGCTAGGCTAATTTGTTTCAATGTACAAGAAGGTGCAGTGGTGAGGTGTTGAAGATTGAAATCAAGTACCAAAAACCAGCACAATACCCAGGGATGTTGTGATAACTCATGCAGGATGGTAAGTATAAGCCCCTATGGCTCAGTTAATTAAGATTTTCATACAATATCAGCATTGGTACAATCGGTTGAAATGAACTGTCCACCTAAAGGCTAGACAGTAGAACTGACGCACTCACTTGCATTCCTGCTGAGTCAAACTCCAGGTAATTCATTTCTTCATCCAAGCACTATCAAGTTTCCATCAGTCCGTTATTATCTCTCTTGTACCGTGACAACCATATCACATCCAAACTCGAAGTAAGTCATTTTCTGACTGTTCAACCAACCATTTTTGTCTCTTTATTAGATATCTTACCATCCTCACCTGATTAACTTACCAGCTCAATGTGAGTGCCACTCTTTTTATTGAGACTGTTGGAAACTTACCTGATTCCATGTTAACTTCACCCAGCTGAACTCACTCATGCGAGCGATCTCCAAAATGAGCCCCCCCTTAAGTTCCTTGCTAAAGTCAAGTTAGCATTACTTGTCCTTGAAACCATCGCCTCTGGCATGGATTTTGGGCCTAGCGATGGCCCAATAGCACTAATAAAGTGTATGTTAGCATTATTGGCAACAGCAGGGGCGGTCGTGTGGGTAGAACCATTGATGGATCATATATCAATTGACGACCTTAATTAGCATTCAATGGAAATGCAATTCGACTGAAAATGTTACCACAGAGAGTCTTCCAAGGTATAATCAGGATATACCAATCACTCTTGAGGTGTGCCCAACCGATCCTAGGCTGAGGAGGAGATTCTGTGGGGAGTTTAGGAACCTTTGAACCAGGAAGGCATTTGAAAAGCTACCGATGTTAAAAATGACTTGCTATCTTTGGTTTTGTTTTGCATAATTGCATCCTATTTGAGGAAAACTTACGGGAATATGAATTACTAAGCCCATTTGATATGTGCCTTGAAGAACATTTTTTAATCTTCACAGGGGTCCAATAGATGTTTCAAGCTGCAATTGTCCCAGTATGGGTCAATGAATGATATTAGCAACGATTACATGTGTGTCCATTACATATCCCTTGTGCCTACTATTTGGTTTATTTCCAGTTGCATACATCCTGCCAGTCGCTCATGGAAGTTGTGAATGTTAGTTGCCAGGCAGCTTCCCCCATCCAAGGAAAGACCATCTGCCGTGACTGGTGGACACACAACATCCTCAATGTCACCTACACAGGGAATCCGAGTGCACAGCTTAGTCAGGTGGCAATCTGCTAGGGTGAAGCACTTCTGAGAACATGCTAGATGACGGTGGTGTAAGTGCATTAAAACACATCTGTAAAATGATGAAAAACTTTAAGATTGCCCAAACCTCACGGTGTTTGTTCTATGTACTGAGGTTGACTCTGAGTCTGCTCCTCCAGCTTACCGGCAGTAGTCTCTGAAGCATTAAGAGTAAGACTAAAGTAGACTTCTGCTAGACTTTGATTTTGGCTGTAGGGTGTGAAAAATGGAGGGGCAGAACCCAGGTTCTGAGAACAACATTCAGCGTGATGAACATAACAGAATAAAAATGACTTACTGGGCGGTGGCTGGATGGTATGAGTGGTCACCCTATTAACTACAAGTGGCGTGGATGAATAAATGTATGTGTTTAATGATACACTTTCGAAAGCTGTGAAGGTCTGAATTGTGATTGAGAGTCAGACTTCAAGTTCACTTGTTGACCATGTGACTTGTGGTTCCCAGCACGACACAGCACAAGCTTGTACCCTTGCACTCTCGTCACTCTTTATCTTGTGGCCAGCCCATACCTAGTATACCTCATTTTAAGCTGTAAGTGTCAGCTTTACGGTGCTATTTATCTGTTAAGAACTAATGTTTCACCAGCGTTGAAGTAGGCTAGTGAGTAACTGGGTGCTGAACAGGTCTTTGATAAAGCTGACAGACTGATAGCTCTTCAGCTGGTCAAGGTACTGTGACCTGTCTGTGCCCCTCCAATCCAGTGCCTCTGAGTCAACAACTTGGAATTTGTCGTCCGTTTCAGCCTGAAATTCAGCACTCTTCAACACCTCAGCATACTTCCAGCATACTTGCCTTTTGAAACCTGTTTCCACATTTAGATTAATGATACCGTTAGTCCAACACCTCAAAAACTCAAAACTCCAGGTACACATCCCATCTGCACATCAATCCTTCACGGTTTCAACGCTCTGTAAGTGATCTATGCATCACTTCTCCAGCTGTTCACTGTGAGATAGTTGCTCATCATTGGCCTTTCATCCCCTCACCTCTCTGGTACTCCAGCAGCTCCATGGTTAAGTGCTTCAACACTTCACAACTTTAGGTATGTATCAATCCAGATCTTCAAAGCTTCAAGCATGCACATCATTTACACGTCACTTCTTCAGCTCTCCTTCCTTTCCTGACCACCTACCGTGAGCATGGTGGTCCCCGCTTTCCCCACGCTCTCTCCTGCTCCTGGACTCCCCACCACCTGTGAGCCCGGTGGCCACTCTCACTGTCAGGCATTGTTGCTTCTCTTGCAACGGCACAGCTCTCCTTTGGCATTTCAATGCTCATATCCCGTCTCTCATCACTCTAGCATTATTACCATGCCTTGCAACCTCAAAAATCAGGTACATATACTTTTCTACCTATTAACTCTGTCACTGTCGCTGATTGTGCCAGGGTAGATAACTAGGGCTCATAGATAACCAAAGGCCGGGAATTTAAAATCACCGAATGTAGATATTTTTGAAGTTAAAAATTCTCGCACTCGGAAAAGTTTAGTAGAAGTTTAAGTACTCCAAGACAAGGAAGTTAAAATTACCAAACGGGGTGAGATCTCAGAACTTTGAGTCCTCAACATCAGGAAAGTTTAAGTACTCTGAAGATAACTGAAGGCAGGGAATTTAAAATTACCAAATGGGGATATCTTGAGTTCTCCAAACCAGCGAACTTTAGCAACTCAATGTCAGAAAAGTTTGAGTACTCTCAGAAAACATTAACTTTTCTCCATGTTTTCCGGTGATTCTCTTGAGTTGAAAACCTTCCCGTTATATAAAATTTAAAAAAAGCTTCACACGGTTCAGGACACAAAGATCTTCAATGGATTCACTGACTCGGAGAACAAATAGAGTGTATTGAGGATTCTAGTTATGGAAATTAGCTAATATTCAATGTTCCCTTTGAGTTTCCCATAAGTTATAACTTAAACTTCACCTTATCTGAGAATTCTCAAAATATATAATATTCTCGGGAATGTGTTCCTGAAGGTAGGAAATTTAAAGTTTTGGCTGGGTTCTCTGTCATCGAGGACATGTCAGACATCATTGTGTCGCACTTTCGATTCTCTGGGGATTCTTTACATTTGTCAATCCAGGTCGAATTCCTGTGTATGCCACTGCATTGATTTACAATAATTTTTAATTATAAACATGTTTGTTTCTTATGTATTTATAAGTTTGTAGCATGTATACCAGTAGCATTCTAAAACTGTAGTGTGTCTCTTTTCATTATATGGTGTCTTTTTGGTCTATTCTCAAAGATTTATCAAAGCACATGGCATGTTACTCTGTAAATGTTTTATCAATTCCTGCAGCTGTGCTTTAGGCCTGTCCATGAGTCTACCCATGGATCACTTGGACTCAGATCTGTGGGTATTCTCACTTTCAAAACCGATACTCATATCCGGATGGGTTTTGCATCCAGGTGATCTGAACCCATGGATCCAAACCCTCAGGTTTGTGACTACTCACAGGTTGATCCACGAGTATATAATATGTTTGCTTTTAGCAAGTGCAGTTAGCTACTATCTGTACGTAATTTTGGCAATTTATTTTGTATTTGTAGCTAATTTATTGGGGCCTGTAGAGGCCCCACAGGTTTTCCCAGCACAGCATTTGTAGCTTCGCTGTTTGTTGTTCTTTGTGGTCACGTGACCTAACGAAGCTTGTTTCATTTCGACCAAGGTTCACCAGGTCACGTGACCTCCAAA
The DNA here is from genome assembly GCA_015039355.1 of Ramaria rubella. NCBI lineage: Eukaryota > Fungi > Basidiomycota > Agaricomycetes > Gomphales > Gomphaceae > Ramaria > Ramaria rubella. The sequence goes on from MU134528.1 coordinate 144,503, forward strand.
GAAGCGGAGCTACATAAGCTCCAGCTTGTGAGGCCTCTACAAGCCCCAATAAATTAACTAAAAATATGAAATAAATTGTAAAAATTATGTACATATAGTGGCTAACTATGCCCACTAAAATAGAACATTATGGATCTGGGTATCCACAGGTATTTAACAAACTTCCCAATCCTATACTCAGAGCCATGTGGGTTTTCAAGCCTGAGTGCCCATTACCCATGGGTATCCCATCCACAGATTCGGATATCTGTTTCCCATAGATAAGGTTTGGATACAGGTCTGGCCTGTGGAACTCATGGGTATTTCGGCAGATATCTGGGGGTCACATGACTGACATTCTGACCTTCATCCTGTCATTCGTTTATACCATTGTTGCAAGTGTATGTGTACGTGTCAGTGTAGACACATACACTTGCGACAATGGTACAAACATGCTGATCTGATTTTATACTCAGCACCTGCAGGATTCTGATCTGTGGGTGAATCTGCGAGCGCAGAGTCATGACTGGGGCAGACAAGTAGACGACATAAGTGCTGTTTAATTCTTCAGAGATACACTGACTTACCTGGGTGTCATAACAAACCCCTTTTTTCAGCTCGATAAGATCAAACAGGCATTGCTGTCTTGCATCACCACTTGAATGAAGTTGGTTTGCTCCTAGCCCTTCAACTACTCATGCACAGGATCACTTCAGAATCCAAGTAGATGGTGTAAGTGCTGTTTGATGACACTTCAGACACACACCGACTTGCCTGGGTATTGTAATGAGGTTTGTTTCAGCTCAATGAGATCAAACCTGCCCTCCTGCATCACCCCTCAACCAAGGTAAGTTTCTCCTTGATCTTCAACTACACATGCACAGCAGTCAGTTTGTAGACCCCAAGAAGCTGCAACAGATGCAGATGGCATTCATGATGGAGCTGGAGGCATTGCAAGTTCTCAGCAGGAACGTCTGGCAGTGCACAAGAGTGAACTGCATATGGGTGGTACTTACATGATCTCTTCACTCTCTTGCCCCACTCACGCCATACCGACTCAGAACTCGCCCTACAAAAGCAATCACAAATACCAGTAAGAGATTATAACACTCTAAGTCATTTGTGCACCTCCTATCCTTGTTCCACAGCCACCAACCTTCCAAATGCAGGTGTGACCAATCTCAAAATATTTACCGTGGTGTAGTAGTTCAGGAAAAGTAACAATGTACCACGCCTGCCCAGAGAACATGAGAGCTGAGAGGTGAAGATGAGTATATCTAAGGACAGTTTCATAAAGTTTCCACTGTTAATGTGTCAAGATCGATGGCATAATGATTGAAAGTTGGCCTCACTAAAGTGCAGACAGTGAGTCACAAAATGCCATGATCATGATATCCAATGTGATGTACCTAAAATGCAGGACCCATAAGGTTGAAAAAAGGAAAGTGAGAAGAATTGGATGACACACTGATCAACACCCTCTAGGTGTTTGGTGCTTATGCTGTGAGAGACGCGATAATACCAGAGAAGTGGTGCAGGTGAGAGATAAAAATTGTGGGCATAGCATGTAAGATGAGTGTGAAGGTGAAGCGAGAGCTTGGACTGTAAATGTCAGATATGTGGGAGATAATGAGAAGCAGACATGCTATGCACAATACTACTTTACCATGGAGTTGGTGTAGGTACTTGGAATTGCAAGAAGGAACCACAGAAGGAGTCTGTGAGTAAAACCTGAGGCATCTGGACTAACCAGTCTAACCTACATAAGTTAAGAGCATGGACAGAAAATCAATACAAAATGAAGAGTGCATATGTGAGGTAAACTTACAAGATCCCTGACAATGCATCTAGTCTCGCTACTAAGACAGATAAATACTATTGGTCATCAAGTATTTGATCACACCAAGAGTTTAAAACACCAGTAGTACAAGGTGTATATTGATTGTCAGACCATCATAAATAACTAGATGTCTTTAATAACATGTTCACAATGAGTAGTAAATGGGATAAGATGATCCACAGCTTGACCATAATACACTAGCCTTAACTATGGTCAAAGGGGCCAGTTCAGGAGCATTTACACTCCTTAGCTAATAGTAAATTGTCTTTAAGCACAGTTTTTGGAGGCAATAATTAATAAACAACTAAAATACAACTCATGGTAATTTCTCCAAGAGAATTCGGAGTTCCCAAAGCAATGTATGGTGCTTGAGGGAGCCATGACTGGTTGCTTGGAAAAACATTCAAACTCCTAGTGTTCATGCTTCCTTTCCAGTGTGAATCCCAGGCAGTCCCATTTTTGTTGAATAATGTAGCTAGAATTCAAAGTGAATACATAGCCTACAACCCTATCAAAAAACTAAGCCCTGAGAGGGTGCTCCGGTAATGCTACAGGTGTGACACTCAAAAGGTTTAAAACATGTCTGAAGATCAAGAAAGGCCAAATGAAGGATCTGATCAAACAGAGCCACTGGTGTGTGGGAACTCTGGGGATGACACCACCGTGGTCCACCTCAGCCCCATCTGTGTGGCCCCCATTGCCACCCACCGCCCTCCCTGCCACCATCCACACCCTGCCACCACCATCCTTCACCATCCACCACCACCACCAGTGACAGCCCCACTGGTGATGTGTCCCGCTGTCGGTTTACTTTTGGAAATGAATCCAAAAGACAGTGGGTAGCGGTGTCGTCGTTGCACGGCTACTTACACTGGTGTTCGGCTCAGTGCGCTTTGCTATCAGCAGCAACAAAAGTAGAACAAGGACGAAGATGATGACATAACAGTGATGATGATGATGACGTAATACGCTGACGTAAGCGTAGACGAGATACAACAGCAAATGTCACGTGATTGACAATGCTGGCCTTGACGTAGACGTAGTAGTAGTAGACGTAGCAGTAGACTTAGACTTAGACTTAGACGAGTGAATCCAACTGAAAGAGGTGAATTGGGGTACACTAAGGCAAAACAGGCCTGAGCAGAACAACAAACGATGTGAGTATGCCATACAACGATGTCGTCGACAGCAGACAGGAGAAATGACTAATGGCGAGAGGCATAAAACCAAAATAGGAAGATGGTTTGTAAGGAAATGGAAAAATGAGTCAGGTGGTCGAAGAAATGACTAGAAATGTGGCAGCAAATTTGAAATAGAAGCCAGAAATAGAATAGAAGTGAGTCACAGACAATAGACCATGTGGAACAATTGGAAATAGAAGTACAGCCAAGAAGCGAGTGAGTCAGGTGATGAAAATGAGTCATAGCCGTCCAATAGGATTCCAGTTGCTTGTCAAATTTCTCCGAAGATAAGTAAGTGAGTCATGTGACTTGATGACGACTCAGAAACATGTGAACCAATCATGACACTTGGATACGAATTTCCTCCAGAGAGGGAACGAAGACGAGCCCTTCTTGACGAAGTCCTTAGGCACATAACCGTAGCAAATCTCTGTTCCTGGTCCGTGCTCTTTGATGTACCAGTTATTCCTGAGGACAATACGATGCCAACCATTCACTGGTTCAAAGTTTGGGTCAAAACTGATGACGTAGAAGGGAGCATGGAAGGTTTGATTGAATACCCATATGCAATCGTGAATGTGATAAGGAGGATATGAGGGGAATATTCGGTATGGGCCTTCAGGAGATTCGACATATAGGGGATAGTACCAACAATGTGCGACTTGTGGAGGAGGACTGGACAAATGAACATCAAGGGGAGAACACCGACTAGGAAGTTCAACGCGTGGTCCAACGTGTATGTCTGGCTTGGCGGTCATCTGAACGAATCATGGGACGTGGTGGCGGCAATGCTGGATGGCATATTGAAAATAGAATTGATGAAAAATAGAATGAGTGTGGAGATGATGTGTCTGGCGGACTGGAGGTAGCAGAGCAGATGATGGTCTGGTGAAAGCTGATGATGATAGGTGCGTGTGCAGTGAGCGTCTTTTGTAGTGTAGTAGGCGCTGTCGAGTATCATGCTTGTCATCCACCCATCTCTGAAAATTTGACTGTCCCCAGTCAACTATCATCATCAGAAGAATCGTCTAAATCATCCAAAGGAAGCTTATCGGGAGCAAGGGGGATGCCATCTCTTGAGAAGTAGGGAAGTAGACGAAAGGCCGCAATGCCTCTTTTTGAAACAGTTCCATCGAGTTCCTTTAATACGTAAGCTCCACCTGTGGTTCTTCTAACAACTTCGAATGGTCCTAGATATCTTGGTTTCGTCTTCCTGTCTAGTTCATTTTCCACTCTTGAATTCCTAACCAAAACTAGATCTCCTGGCTTGTATTCACTGCGCCATAGACATCGCCAATACTTCTTTTCAAATTCAGCTTTGTTTTTGAGTCGAGATTGATAGAGCGTGTCTGCTGCTTTGTCGATGTCATCTGAGTGTTTAGAGAGTTGTCGAATACGGAGTGCAAGGAGTTCTTCAGTAGTGAGATTGGGCTTGAAACCGGAAACAAGATATGTCGCTTCAAGGAGGTCGAGGGGAAGGATGGGATCAACAC
>MU134529.1:19862-73204 GCA_015039355.1 Ramaria rubella
CGCCTTGGAAATTGTTGAAGACTTTCATAACAAATATCCTGAGAAACCCGGTCCAATTCTCCCTTAACTTTTCGTTTCCTTTTCCGATTTTTTCTGATATTTCCATATTCATTGTCTAAATTACATTCCGTCTGTTTCAAGAAATTCCGCTTCGCGTCCCCGCTCAACTCCGATTCAGTTTTCCAATTCCATTCCCCATATTTCATCCCTTTCCATTTCCTCCATCCTTACTTCCAATTCCCGCTCCTGGTGCTGAACCATCCTCTGTACCCATGAGGTCAGAATCTGCGTCTCTTTGGAATGTGTCTGCATGGAACTTGCGTGATGATCAACGGATTTCCACAACTCTCGGATTTCCTTCACAAGCAACTCCGCTGTTCCTCCCTCACCCATATCCATGCCCTTTGCAACTTTTTTCACAAATCCTGATGCTCCCAGTCGACAGCACATCCTCCCATCCTTTGTGCATTCATTGCATGTCCCATCCGCTCCTTCCACTATCAGCGAACAAAACATATCCCAAATCCGACATCCCACACAACAATACTGTTCATGTCTGACCCGATTAATCGCAGATTCATGAGCCCTCTTATGGGCAATGGTTCTATCCACATTGCTTTTCCTTCCCCAAGATTTCTTCTCCGATTTCTTGTCGGCCTTCCTCTCCTCCTTTTCTGTCTTTTTCCGCTCCGACCTTCTCCGCTCCAATTTCTTCGCCGCTTCTTTTTGCAACTCCGAAAGCTTGCAAATCTGTGCCTCTAAATTGGTCCCTGACCCTGAATCATCTTCAGAAATCAGGTCCTCAAGCAAGATAATCAGTGGCATCGACATTTAGCTCAGAAGAGTAGGGATAAGAGATCAGGGAACTGATAAGTTGAACCTCATCCATCACTCTTATATATCACATTAGGGGTCTCGCTTAATCATCAAACCAAACCTCCCACACTGATCTTACTCGAGGGCTTGGCCTTAAAGAGGAGATACTGTTAGAACCCAGGTTCATTCCCAGCTTTTCCGCTTTTCTCCGATATATTCCGATTCGTACTTCCGATTTACTCCACCCATTTTTACTTATCCCCATCCCATCTATATTTAGTCATTTTTATCAAAGATCTACATCTTCAGCCTTATGTCCATATTTACTTCTACCCTGATCCCGCATTCGCTCCGTTTCCTATCTTTCCAATTCGGATTGTATCAATTTGTTATATACAACTCCTCCATGTACTCGTTAATCAGTTCAAATATTGACCCACCTTGACTCGATAACTTCTCACTCCCACCTCTAAGTCTTATCTGACTCTCTGATGTTGTCTGACTCCTCCGACATCCCAACCTTCCAAAATACCAGGACACGAAGGATCCAAGAGGGCGCAACCTATAAGTTGAAGCCAACGTGTGTATGTTCCGATTTCCAACTCCAAATCCAAACTCCGACATTCTGACAAATCCCGACATCCGATGAGAAGAAATCTAGTTCATAACAAGAATACTAGAATTACAAACTTTTTTCAACGAGTTCCATGGATTCCTGAAAAAGTTCTCCCAAATGTAAGTACCACAGTTTACACATCCAAAGCAGGATTAACAAACCTTTTTCCCACATTTGGGCTTGCCAATGAGGTGGCACAAAGGCTCACACTTACTTCGGAGGGTGCTCTGATATAGGTACAGCTGTGCAATGCAGTGAGTGGTGAAACATTAAATGTAAATGTTTAACTTACTTGTGAACACCCCAGAGTTAAAATGTTCACCACCTTACGATGTTGGAGCCTTCAGCCTTCGTCTACGTTCAGAATGTAGAGTCGAAGGGGGGTCCAGATATGGAAAGCAGGGGTGGCGCTGTGGATGCAGGAAGCACAAGGGGGAGAGACATGCACTGGAAGCTAATTTAGGACCACCTGATGTCGTTGCCCATGGGCAATGTGCACATACACATGTCACGCATGTGCAATGCCCTGCAACTGTGGAGGATAGCCGTTGGCGGCACTTCACATTGCGGGACCTTGCCGGGGGAAGGGGAACCTATGTCAGTGTTGTACTGACATAAATAGATTTCCCTTCCCCAGTGTGTGCCATGGTCATGGGACATCGTCCAGGGCTGTCCAGGCCTGGACTGCGCCTTTCGGTTGTGCACCACCGCCAGGGTGCGGATGTCGCAGCGTGCAGCAGTGGCTTATGCACAGTCCCAGAATCAGCTAGGGGACCTGTTGAGGGTCCCCTAGTGTTGATAAGTGTTGTGCATCCTGTGCGTCCTGTCATGACTCATGTCCAACAAGCTGGTCAATGCGGTCTTCGTGGGGGTGTCGGTGGGGAGCGAGCATGGCAGGCGTGATGTGGAACGTCACACATAGTGACACCATCATCGGCAATGGCGGCAAGCACATCCTAGGCAGGTGGATGGCCCTCTTGCATACTAAGGCTGTGAGTCTGAATCAACCGGTACCCATGGGTTGATCTGTGGGAAAACTCGTGGGTAAGGATTCCATGGGTATTGGGTACCAATGGGCAATACCCACACGGATCTGGGTATGGATTATGGGATTCTGCCTAAAACCCACAGGTATTTGGGATCCATGGCTTACGATTTCAGTGGGTGTAGCTAGCTATGTATTAACCTTAATTTCGAAAATTTATGGTTAATACATAGCTAGTTTAATATTCCACTAGCCCCAGAGGTTGCCTTTATACCAACATTGTTTATGCCCATGTGGTTATCTCTACCACCCTGCCACCTACGCCTGTGCCCCATGTATATTGAACTAATTATAGCCTATTTTTTCCAATGTGATCTGGTACTGAACTGGTTCAGAGCCAGTTTTGAACCAGCTCATGAACTGAACTGTGAGTGAACTGGACTGTGAACTGGCCAGCAGCCAAATGGGTGAACCAGTTCTGAACTGACCTGAACTGAAGTGAATCCAACACTACCTCCACTACCACAGGCCACCTGCTACCACCCTGCCATGCCTGTGTACATGTATATACCATGTAGCTAAATGTAGTATATACAAAAATATATTATATTAGACTCATTTGTGAATTTGGACTGGTACTGAGCTGGTTTTGAACTGGCGAGTGAACTGTGAACCTATAAGGGCAACCTCTGGGGCTAGTGGAATATCACACTAGGGCCTGGCAGATGGGAATCCAAAGAGAAAAGCCTAAGGACTCCCACTGCCGAGGCGGCTACTAACTAAGGAAAGACTCCAAACAGACTGAACGTTTTGGGCACTTAAAACGGAAGTCACGTGACCTGTGACGTAGCCCAGGTAGATACCAACTTGCACACATAAGCGGGTGCTTAAATCGTGAACAGAAGCGCCAGTTGTAGAAGTGAGTAGGAAGGAGGAGGGGAGGAAGGAAATGGGAATATTAGATAGAAACGACAGGAAGGAGAAAAGAGAAATAAAAGGGAAATGGGGATAAAAGGGGTGAACATGAAGAAGAGAGGAGAATAGGAGAAGGAGAATAAAAAGGAGCAGGATGAGGGGTTCCCCTTACAGAACCTGTAACCTGCCAAATGTTGACCCAGTTCATGAACTGAACCAGATTGAACTGAACTGCATTCACTACACTCTGCAGAAGTGTGTCATCCTTGTGCAGGGGCCATGCAAAAGTTTCTCTATATCATTCCAATATTTTTGTATGACCCCTGATGTTACTATGCAGAGAAGTGTGTCATCCTTGTGTAGGGGCCATGCATAAGTTCTCTGTATCATTCCAATCTGTTTGTATGACACCCCTGCACAAGGTCCCTCAGGGGTCTTGGTCAACCCAGCAAAAACACAGGATTCCCCCATCTTCTGCTCCTACCCTCCCCAAAAGAAAAAAGTTGCGAGTGTTAAAGAGGCCAAAATAAATAAATAAATATTGCGATCCGAAGATCGTCCACTCTGGAGAAGCGTGTCATCCTTGTGCAGGGGCCATGCTAATCTTCTCTGTATCGTTCCAATTTTTTCGTATGTCACCCCGAAGGGGACACTAGCTAGTAGCGAAGTTCCGAGCGTTACCGTTGAGGATATGCATTTGGTTGGGCATGTCGGTTTCTATTACATAAGCACCCCCGTAGCCCAGCACTAAGTAATCTTCTCCGTTCCTTGATATCAAGAGTTAGAATGAGAACATGGAAATACATTACCGGAAACACTGCAGGCCGTACTTCTACTTATTGCATCGCATATACGCAGTTCACGCTCCAGAAGTTCGAAGCTGTATCATGGGTTAGACTCTACAATTACCGGCGATGGACATACACACCTCAAGTCTCTCTATACACCTCTCTCCTCCTGTGCCCTCCTGGGGATGGGCAGCAGCACGCTTGTCCTATCATTCTCCTGTCGTTCTCGAGCACACCGGCCTCAATTTTGCTTCCTCGGTTGTCTTGCCCCCTTGGTCTGTGATGATAGGGTGTGTAGTTCCCTAGTTCTGCTGGGTATGGCATGGGCTGCGTCTGCGAGATGGATGGGGGTGGATAGAAGCCATGCAGCTGGGGAGGAACAAAACTTGAAAACGCGGCGTCCACAGTACACACGGGTTAACCGCTCTGTTACCCTCGACCACACATGAAGTTTCAACATCTTACCTCGCACGATCCAAAGAACCGCATCGGATCCACATGAACCTGCAGGCATCCTTGTACTTACAAGATACGAGAGAAAAAATCTAAACTTCAGGACTATCACTAGGAGACAATTACTAGTATGAACATAACACATATGTACCTTATTCAAACAAAACAAAAATACATGCTAAATCCCACTTGCACCACTGGCATGTGCAAGCAGATACCCGAGCACACGAGACACGCGTCCGTGTTCTCCAGCGAGCATATCAACTCAGCCTGCTTCAGCTCACGATCTTGCTGACGCTGGAGCGCCACAACGAACCCTGGGTCTTCTGCCGCTTTCGTTGTGCGTGCGTCGAGCGTGGGTGTCGCAGGGGTGGAGACGGCGAAAGTAGATTGGAATGTGTTCGTGTCGGCGATGGTAAGGGCAGCGTGTTTCCATTAGTGTAGCCGTCAATGCCCTTCAGCGATGGTGTGACATGCTCGGCCTTGACAGTGTGGTGTTGAGTCGAGGGCTCGGCCTTGGCAGATTTCACAGGTGAAGGTGAGGGAGAGGGTGTCGGCATCATCGATTCCCTTTTCTTTTTCAGGAAGCTTTATCGACTGCGAACTGGATGGCCTGAGTGGCTGATCGTGTACGCAAGTAATGTGTGAGACAACATATCGATGTCCATGGCAAACCGAGACTTACTACATGCCAGTAGCCTTCAGACCCTTCTTCCATCTGTAGAATTATCTGAAAGCGCGACCATTAACACCGAGGTCCAAACGCGCAAGCCATAGCGTACCAATTAACCAATAGTAGATCAGGAGTGTTGGTAGTACTTTCTCAGTGTTTTCATATGCTCGGAAGGTGAAGAAAGTATAAGCAACTTTAGAGTGATTGAGGAACATGCGTCGATGTCGTTCACATGCATCGTATGCTGAGCGATGAAGATTGCCTGAGGGGAAATCTTTTAGTTAGGGGCCAAGGACAGGCCGTCAGAAGTGCTGGGGTTAGCTTGCACAAGTGAGTATGGCTGGAATTGATCGCGTTATCTCATTGGGGAGGATGAACTCGTGGGAGTAGCCCTGCCGCGGATGTTTGTACATGAACTGAACGAATTGGTGTGAATAAACTTCATAAAGCGTTTGATGGAAACGAATGGCTTTGCAGGGTGGAGGACAAGAATTTGCAGGTGTTCCTGACAGTGGGGAAAATGCACAGAATGTATGCGTAGACGCTTCTCGAAATGCAGGCAAGACTTCACAGAGACTTTCACGTTGCATAGGTCGACTCGCCGTACGTTCAAACTCTGACTCTGGCAAATGTACGCGCCACGGTCGGCGGCGAGGTCAAGCACTTTCTGGCTAACCTCCCAGACAATCTTGTAGATAGCCTTGACGTCATCAAGGATGGTCGGAATGTTTTGGATGAATCCTGGACGCAGACATCAGTGACCAAAACAGAAGAGCCCTGCGCCACCGTTGTGGGCGATGATCTGATTCTTCATGTCATCATTCCATAACTTCATAACTTGAGCTCGATGAGTTCTTTGAGCAACCATGGGCACACACTCGCCGGCAAGAGCGTTTAAAAATGTTGTTAATCGATCATTGTCAACACAGCACTATCCACTAATCCGCGAAACACATACCTAGTGTAGGGCTCAAAGCATTCATTGAAGCCTAAAATCTGGCTGCTCGACGCAGAAGACATCGGGGCACACAGCAGCGCGTTCCTCATCCCCACGTGCTTAATTCACTCATTAAGCTGATCCCACCCCCACAACCCTAGCGGTGTCACACCCCACACATCATATTGAAGCTTGCCCTCGCTCGCAGGACTGTCTCGGAAGGCTTCGTATGAACCATCCCTCGCTGTCATGTCTACACTAGCCGAGGCGGCAGCATGGGAGATAGTCTCAAAGATCTGGATGTTAAGTTTTTTTGGCCTCCATAGATTCGAAAGGTATACGCAGCGCCATGAAGGTATCCCAGAGACCCTGGACACCGACACCGATGGCGCGGTGACGCAGGTTGGAGCGACGGGCCTCAGTAACTGGGTAGTAGGTGACGTCAATAACGCAGTTAAGGTTGAACGCGACGACCTTTTTGGCAGTCATATATCCCGGACTTGGAGTCGATGAAGCTAGGGAGAGCAATGGAGCTGAGGCTGCATACAACGACCTCGTCAGGCGAGGAGTACTCAATGAGTTCTGTACAGAGGTTGGGGGACTTGATGTTTGTTTTGGCTATGGTTAGACTAGCGCATATAGTGAAGAGAATAACACACCATCCGCATTCTTGGACAACATAAAAGGACTACCAGTCTCAACCTGCGATTCCAGGAGAGCATACCACAGCTTTTGAGCATAGATTGTCTTCCTGGCCCTGCCTTCGCGTTCGTGCTGTTCATACAACGCCACAAACTCAGCGCCGTGCATCTCATGCAAACCCGGCGCTTCATTGGGGCAGAACAACGACCACTTTCCACCTTGCTCTACACGTTTCATGCTGCAGACGAATCACGCAAAGAGCATGGTGAAGAGCATACAGTAGATCGGGAATCCAAAGAGCATCCGACAAGTCTCTCGCTCTGGCTTCTTGCTTCTCAAGATTTTTTCTCGGATCAAGGAAGTCGAAGACGTCAGGGTGCCATGGCTCAATGTAGATTGCAAAAGCACCAGGATGTTTGTATCCACCTTGGTCGACATAGCGTGCAGTTGCGTCATATGCGCGAAGCATCGGCACAATACCGTTTGACTAACCGCTGGTCCCAGCAATGCATGAACTATAACGTATGTTCAATATACTGAGAAGGCATATCAGCAGGATAAACGTCCATACCCAGTGGCTCGAGTGCAGTGGATATTCAACCCACTTCCTCCGACTGTCTTAGAAATCATCGCGCATAGTTTGAGGGTATCTCAGATGCCTTGAATAGAGTCCTCACGCATACTGACGCGAAAGCATCACGAGAGCTGCGGGTTTGGTGTACCAGCATTGAACGGAGTGGGACTGGCATGAGTGCTAGCTCATGATGTGGTATGTCTCAATGGCAGGCTCAATATCATGATACGGATGCCGACAGCAACCCGCATAAACATGTGCTGAGGACGCTCGGCAACCCGACCGTTAATTCGAAACGGTTCAAGGGTCTTGAACCCGAAACAGATTCAATGCATATGAGCAACAATGACAACAGAAAACGTGAATCGCTCACAAGTTGTAATCAAATCCGCGATTGTAAACAATGGCAGAATCGAAGGGTTCGGTATTGGCACGCACAACATCGTGTGTGAATTGGGGTATATGCTTGCTGCCTTGTTATTCTTATGGTTCACTGGAATGGGATGAGATGTCGTTAAAGTTTCAGAATTGAGTGTACATAAACTTACTGTAGTTGTAAAGATCCTCGACGACCTCGCTGAACTTCTGCCTCCTTATGTAAGTTGGATATGGCGATTCGTGCTGCAAGAACTACATAGTCGGGATGCAAGGTTAAGGCACGCCACTGTCTCAGCTGCTAGGTTCTCTATGAAAACTATCAGCGCAAAAGTGACTAAGTACAAACGTATACTCACATCGAGTTCGACTGTAATAACGCCTTGGTAGACGCCGGGGATGATTTTCTTAGTGATCCCAAGCAAGACAGAATTAGCAAGCAGGTACGCGTCAGAGAGAGAGAGAGAGAGAGAGAGATTAGCATCATGTCACATACTCAATAGGGCCTAGGTGATCCGTGTCGAGCCATAGCATAGCAGGGTGAGGAGGTTAGCACTGACACGCGATGAGACACTTGATGCGAATCTTGCTTATTCTGGACGTGATCTAAAAACAAATATGAGTGCGTAGGGTTGAAGAAGACGCGTCAAACAAACCTCGTTAAATGCTACGCGCTCCTTCTACTCAAAGAGGGATCAGTACAATACACATTGACGTGAAAAAACTTGCCCTTCTAACAGAAACACTAGAGACGCGTTGCCAACTTGCCACCTACCCGACTACAGGAGATGGTCCGAAAGAAATAGTCCTTCAGTTGGTACTGATGACACGTACCGCGTTTATATACAAAATCCATTGAACTGTGAAAGGGCGAAAGTGGACAAGGGTTATTTGGTGGCAGTCATTTATAAGTCAGGTCAGCGCCAAATACAGAGAACACATGCCACGTGATTGGACGCGCCGCGGTCGCGCATTGTTTGCTTCGGACTGACAGTCTGACTCAAATTCACTCATGGTCGGATCCTTGCATAATAGTTGTGTATCTGCAACACCGGTCTATCGGGAGTCCTTATCTATGGGATGTGCTTGCTTTCCATATCTGTTTGTCCAACTCCACACGATCACTCAAGCGGTGGCAAATTCTCCAATTTGATTTAATGGAGCGATGTGTGCAGGTTGTCATCTTGGTCTATTTGGTTAAGAAGAGGGTTTTGTGGCAGGGTACCGCATTCAGAAGTCATTACATATGTAAGACCAAATATTTTGGAAGGGAAAAATCACACTGTGATTCGTTTTCTGTGCCAATGCCACTGGTGTCCAATACGCGTCTGCAGATATAGAAGTAAGAGTGCATTTTTCTCTTCCATCTCTCTTCATGAGGTATGCACATTGTCAATGGGTGTACGCTATCTTCTTCTTTTTCTCTCTTCAATAATAATCATTTTGCTTCTCCCGTCTAGATGTTGGACAGGTATACCAAACCGCCCCCTCCTGGTTCCATGCCTTGAACAGGGTCCTTGTATTGTAGATGTCATAACAAGCCTCTGAATTCTCTGTTTCAGCGATGACAAAGGTTTCGAAATTATTGACCACATATCATCTCGCAAAGCATCATTTGAATTGTGGAACTTCCTTCCCCGCATCACCCATATCCTTCAAGCTGTTCACATGCTTATGACCACAATGCATGTGTAGAGAAAACCGAAATATGTTATTACAGTAAATACACAACCACGATAGTGTTTAATCGAGGAAGCCAGTACAGGAATGGAGTAGTCTAACAAAAGCATGGACGTCGTGATCATGGGCTCATCAAAACAAAAATACGAGTATATAGGACTAGAGAAATCAAATGCAGAAGAAATTCTAGAATAAAATGCGTCCCAGATTCAGTGTACAGTGAGGACTTTTAGTCGGCCCTCCGCACCAAGTAAGCGGACGCGTGTGGGAGTGTGTGGGTTATGAGAGGTCAGCGAGAGATATTGCAAAGGTGAAGGTGTCGCGGGCACGGCGCTATCGGAACGGTTTGTAAGCGATGATGGTGAGGGGGTTGGCGCGAGGACGATGGTGCAATTCGGCGCAATTCGGATCGGTTGGTTGTAAATGCGCGTGGAGGCCGTGCCTGCAACTGCATGCCGGGTCAGTAGGAGTGGGTGGGGTTCGTATTAGTGCAGGGTGGTGATGGACATACCGACGAGCTGTACGGCGCGCACGTCTGGGATTGTTGAGCGTGCGAGAAAGGTGGCGGTGCTGTCCATTTGTCCGTTCTGCCCCAGCCGTTGTTGGCGATGATTCATTTTGTTTAGCTGTAGTGTAGGAGAAGCTGGACCTATAGCCTTGAGTTCAGCATGTGCGTGGGGCGGTGGTTCTTGATAGACCTGTACACAGGGTTGCGATGAAGGAAGGGCCTCTGGGGTAGGCGAGGGGGGAGTCGTTGAGAGAGAGTAGACGAGGATGATAAATGGGGATGTATCGCCTACGACCTACCAACGAATACAGATTGGCTGAATTATTTTTGTTCTGTGGGCCAGTCTCCTATCATAGTAAGGCGGTTGATATTTCGACGACATGTTCATAAACCCTGAACGAACGTCCTGTGAGCCCGTAAGCTGTGAGGGTGTGTGGGTTTATATTTGCGTCCCGGAGTAACTCGGTGACCACGCCGCGAGCCGTTTAAAGAAACTGGATGCAGAGTTACATAAATAATGGGTGACCAAAAGCGAGGGACAAGACTTACTAAGTGCACCTGTGAAAATACTGCGAAGGAACGTTGAAACGGGTGGGGCTACAAGGTACTTACAGCCTCTGCACAGTGCAGTTCCTCGTCCCTCAATGTCTTCACCAGTGCATTTAATAGCAATGTACACTTTCTTTCCGCTGCCCTTCGTGAACCCCCTGCAGCCACAGACTTCGGCAGGATCCATTCAAAGTACACTGACGTAGCAAGTCAGCCCATGGACAGTTCAGGGGTGCACCACGTACTGCAAATGCAACGCAGGCTGGAGCATCGCACAGAGCCAAGGGCTTTGTCGTCGTCATCGTCGCCTGCAGCATTACTGGTGATAAACTTGTCGACATTTGTTACAAATCTGTCGCACACCGTCAACCGGCGCTAAATGATCAATAGTCGTGTGTCCACTATGAACGCCGTTGCTGGGCCCTCTAACGTCAACAATGGCCAGCTGAACGTGCAGCCTTGCGATGCCCAGTCTGCATCTGCGCCCCTCGACAACCGCCTGATACGGTCTGGGGACACGGTGCTCCTGCGATTACCCAACGCTGAAATAAGGAGCGTGCAGCTGCAGTCCAACACGTACGTCGAGAGCGATTTGCGTGCACGTTTCTGCGCTGAGGCTTCTGACTGTGTTTCTATGTATGTAGGACGGCTTCATTGGGAAAGTATGGAAGTTTCAAGGCGAACGCGCTGCTGGGGCAACCGTATGGGTTTACATACGAAATTGTGAACAAGGAGCTGAAAATCGTGGCTGCAAAGCCCATCGAGGACGTCGGTATGTGACGCGTGTCGACTCCACCCCCGCACGTCCAGCTAATGCGTCGTCCTCTAGAGGATACGAACGCTACCAATGAGCTGATCAACGATGGCCAATTTGTCCAGCCGCTCACGACCCTCGAGATCGAATCGCTGAAGCAGAGCGGCGTCCGTGTCGAGGACATCATCAAGGCGCAGATCGAACAGCATGCCAACTACGCCCTTAAAACCGAGTACAGCAAGGACAAGTACCGCAAGCGCAAGGAAGCGAAGTGAGTCGCGTGCCGTTGAACTCGCCGATGTGTGTGGCTTGGCTGACCTGTGGATCCGTTCGGAGGTACTCAAAGTCGTTTACAACGCTGGAGCCGACGCTCTGGCATGTTGCAGAGTACTGGTTCGCAAAGGACCCGACGCGGATCCGGGAGGTGCGCCCGGATGCACTGGGCAAGCTGGCCTCTAATCTTACCCGCCTCTTGCTCATCCTGCGCCACAGCTCAGATGCTCACCCTCGCCAACATCCATCCAGGCGGACGCTATCTCGTGGTCGACGACGGTGGTGGTATTCTCGTTGCGGGGGTACTGGAACGACTAGGAGGCGAGCGGCGCTCTCTTGCTTTTTTTTGTTCTCTTTCTTATACTTCAGGCGTGCGAACTAGGCCAGGGCCGCCTCCTCGTCATCAACAACGCAGAGTCGCCGCCTGTCTTTTACGTCCTCTCGCACATGAACTTTCCACCCTCGTACACCGAAGACGTGATGCGATCGATTAACTGGGCGTATATGGATGATGCTTGGGAGCCGGGTGTGTGGTACTGTTGTATTTCACATCTCACTGTTCTGATGTGTATGTGATGAGTTAGTGGTTCCTGTGGACGCTGAGCCTGAAGTGGTGAACGACAAACAACGTATGCGGATGGCGAAACGCAAGCGGACACAGGATAAAATTAATGAGACGCGTGAAGAGCTCTTTCGAGGAGAATGGGATGCGTGAGCGGACTGCTCACCGCCTGGTCTATGCGCGCGGGACGAACTGATGTTAGTATTTGTGCTTAGGCTGCTCGTTTCCTCCGAGTATGAGCCGTACTCAATTGTGGAGGCCCTGGAGCCCTATCTTGCGGGCAGCAGCAACATCGTGGTTCACAGCCCTCACATTCAGGCACATATTCTCTCATATCTCTTTTTGTTGAATGTTGACGGCATTCTAGATCCTCGCAAACTTACATACAAAATTGCGAGCAGAGCCGCAGTACCTCGCACCGAATCTCCTCGAGACTTGGACGAGGCAGTATCAGGTGCTTCCGGGGCGTACGCACCCGTTGATGACGACGAGCGGGAGTGCGGGCTTCGTCCTCCATGCCATCAAAATGTGCGTGTTTCTTTTTATGTTGTGACATCGGCTGACATATCGTGTACACCTTGTTAGATATAACGACCCGAATGCGAGCGCAGCGGAACCTGCAAGAAAGGTTGCCCGCGCCGCCAAGCGGAGACGGATCCAGGCTAAGGATAGTTTGATGAATGGTGATGTAGATGTATAGTTTACTTCTATTATACTGGTTCTGCTCAATCTCTCAACCAAGAATATGCATTCTCAGAATCTTTTGAATACATGCCTATTGCTTTAAGTCCATCCTGGGCAATGCTGAGAGAGGAAGCCAAAATATTTCTTTCTTTCTGCTATTCTTTATTATTACCAGATGTTGTGCAACACTAAAGTACTTACATTGATATGTGGAGTCATGTTCTAGCTCAGGGCTGAACAACAGGTCAGGTCACTTTCAAGTTGCATTTACCTGCAGAGATCTGGATCTGCAGATCCAGGTATGGATTTCACAAGAAAGCTAATGGGGAAATGATGAAATACTTGCAGGTATTGAAACCCATGGATGAGACAAGTAAAGCACCTTAGAATAACACAGGTGAAGAAATGAACAAAAATGTGTGATTAATACACTACAGAAAGTTTCAGTAAAACAGTGAACAGTCAACAAGTAAATTCAGTCCACTGCTATGCACCTCCATCAGCCTACAATGCTCTAATCAGAGGTATGACACTGGGCCCAAGAACTTCCATGAACAAAATTATGGAAATCAAGTTTGGTAGAATGTTTGCCTATGACTGCTGTGTTCTGTGGCCACCAAAATGCAGGCCTGCAATCAGGGGGTACCCAAAAGAGTAGTTCTGAATTAGTCCCATGCATCCAACCATGATGAAAATGTGAAATATGCAAAAGGTGAATTAAGGAGGTGTTAGGGTTAGAGAGAGGGTTCTTAACAAGATCTTCAGATACTAAAATTCCCATTGCAGGATCCCAGACACGAACAGTGCTGTCATATGAACCTGAGACAATGTGTTTCCCATCAGGTGAGAATGCCACAGATGTGACTGTATCACTGTGCCCCTCAAAAGGTGCAGATACAGTCTTTCCTGTATCTGTATTCCAGACACGAACAGTGTTGTCTTGTGAACCTGAGACAATATGTTTCCCATCAGGTGAGAATGCCACAGATGTGACCCAGCCACTGTGCCCTTCAAAAGGTGCAGATACTACCTTTCCTGTCCCTGCATCCCAGACACAAACAGTTTGGTCCCTTGAACCTGAGACAATGTGTTTTCCATCAAGTGAGAATGCCACAGATGTGACTGGGCCACTGTGCCTTTTGAAAGGTGCAAATACTATCTCTCCTGTGTCTGCATCCCAGACATGAACAGTGCTGTCCTTTGAACCTGAGACAATGTGTTTCCCATCAGGTGAGAATGCCACAGACGTGACTGAGTGACTGTGCCCCTCAAAAGATGCAGATACTACCTTTCCTGTCCCTGCATCCCAGACACAAATGGTCTTGTCCCGAGAACCTGAAACAATGTGTTTCCCATTAGGTGAGAATGCCACAGATGTGACTGGGCCACTATGTCCCTTAAAAGGCACAGATGCTGCCTTTCCTGTCTCTACATCCCAGACTTGAACAGTCCTGTCATATGAACCTGAGACAATGTGTTTCCCATCAGGTGAGAATACCACAGATGTGACCATGTTACTGTGCCCCTCAAAAGGTGCAGATACAGCCTTTCCTGTCTCTGCATCCCAGGCATGAACAATCCCATCTTTTGAACCTGAGGCAATATGTGTTCCATCAGGTGAGAATGCTACAGAGGTGACCCAGTCACTGTGCCTTTCAAAAGGTGCAGATACTGCCTTTCCTGTCTCTGCATTCCAGACACGAACAGTTCTGTCATTTGAACTTGAGACAATGTGTTTCCCATCAGGTGAGAATGCCACAGATGTGACTGAGTGACTGTGCCCCTCAAAAGGTGCAGATACTACTTTTCCTGTCCCTGCATCCCAGACATAAACAGTTTTGTCATATGAACCTGAGACAAATTTCCTATCAGGTGAGAATGCCATAGTTGTGACCCAGCCACTGTGCCCCTCAAAAAGTGCAGATACAGCCTTTCCTGTCTCTGCATCCCAGACATGAACAATCCCATCATTTGAACCTGAGACAATATGTTTTCCATCAGGTAAGAATGCTACAGAGATGACCCAGTCACTGTGCCCCTCAAAAGGTGCAGATACAGCCTTTCCTGTCTCTGCATCCCAGACACAAACAGTCCTGTCATATGAACCTGAGACAATGTGTTTCCCATCAGGTGAGAATGCTACAGATGTGACTCCATTTCTATGCCCCTCAAAGACCTTGATGTTTGTTGGCCAGACATAAAGCCCTCCTCTTTGAATGGAAAGTGTATTTTGAAACTGTTTGGCATACTGCCCTCTAACTTTAGATGTTATTGGTGAAAATGGAAGTGCAGATAAATAGATATGAGGAGTGCTTTCTGAGATAGGCTCTTGGAATGTGATTATGAACCTTCTCATATCAGTTGCCAAAGCACTCAGTTCCGCATCAACATCCTAAAAGCCATACATCAGTGTGATTATACAGACATTTGTCATTAATACATTACCTGAAGCCATTCACTGACATGTTGCAACATTGGATGTGCAATTGAAACTTGATTCATCAGGCTAAGTGCCTCCACCCAGTACAGCACCCGGATGTCAAAGAAATCTTTGATATGCTGCCACATAACCTCATGACATGAGTCTGTTTTCAAAACAGTGTGGAGGTGATCCTCCCAAAAACAACATGAGTAGGAGAGAGCAGGGTATATGGCCTCTTTGACACGAGCATCCAGGTTATCCACATCATTGTTAGACAAATAAGATGTTTCTAAACCACAAATATTGAAATGAAGGCCATCATTCCCATTTCCATTCTCTCTCCCTTCCATGACTCTGAAGCAGTTCTCAGCAAGAACATGATGATGATATGTGGTATTAATAAACCAATTTTTATTTTTGCAACGGTTGGGATCACAGAGGTAGTCAGCAAAGGAGGGATGTAGTAAATGCACAGGTTCTGTGGCCTTTGAACTAACAACACAGCTGAGATACTTGATTGTAGAGAGAGATGGATGGCTGGAATCAAACCCAAGGAGTTTGTCAATGGTCTCAGGAAGTAGTGCCTCCTTGGCACATATGATAGTGCCAAATATCTTTTGAAAATCTGTTGTGTCATTCTCCAGTCCCGATTCTTCCAGTGCAATCTGATACAAATCATCCAATTTTGCTTCAGCTGAATGCCTTTGGATATCTGCCTTGAGGAGAGTGTCCAGTCGTTCCATTGGATATGTATGGTCAATGAATTTAATGGCAGTTGAACACCAGATAAACAGTCCAGCAGATCGTCCATGGAGTGCATCAACCTGATCCTTTGTTGGCCACTCAGGTGGGAATTTCTTTCTTTCCTGGATATCCACCAACATATTCTGAAGATAGGACCAGGTATCTTTCATGTTGGATTCTGCTGTGATATCCAATGACAAGGCAAGGATTTTTGTACATCTTTCAAAATACTCATAGATCTCAGGCTGAGGGCGACTTGTAACCAAAATACGCATGAAAGAGGGTAGCCTGCCCAGTCCTTCCACAAGTGGCTTGAGTAGTTGCTTTCTGGAATCTGAACTGCCACATTCATCCAGGGCATCCATAATCACAATAATTGGACCTTCACTCTTGAGATCAAGGCATTGGGAGAGTGGTTCAATAAAAAGCTTCAAAACTTGTTGGGCAAGTGGGGATTCAGCAATGCCATGATTACTTTCAATAGCAGTAGACACAGCCTCCCTAATTCGAGAGTCGAATGATGCTAGCTTGTATGCCAGTGTCCGAATGACAATTGATGGGTCACTCTCAGCCTTCCGATCAAAAAAGAGGAAGGCACCTAGTCGTCCAGCCCCTCGGAAATAGTTTGCAATTGTTGTCGCAATTGTGCTTTTCCCTGATCCTGCAACCCCATGGAGCCATAGCACATTCTCAGGTGACGGATCCATGAGCCAATGTGCAATGAAACTGATAATGTCATGGCGGGTATCGGGCTGACATTCCTTACGCAGAGAGGCATCCATTTTGGCTGGCCTCAAGTCCATATTCATGGCTACATGATAATGTAATAGTCAGCTTTCGAAGCATAGATGGAGCAATGAGAATGTACGCACTCAGTCTCTGTACCCCCTCAGAAATGCGAAACGAAACTATGGCCGTTTGAATGTTTATACTAGAATCAAACTTCGCCCTGAGGACGCTAAATGCTTGACGAAAGTTGCTTATCCTTTCTCCCTTGTTGGAGAGGCACTGTTTAATAAGTCGTTCTGAATGACTAGTAGGTAAGTGTGCTACGCGAAACATTAGAACACACACCTCCGAAGCCTTTTCCACTATATTCACGAATAAAAGTCACACATTCCACCGTCTGTTGCAAAATGCTGGAAATTGTGTCCTCCAAGAGCTGGATTTTCTTTCTTCCTTCGGTTGCATCGACGAAGGAGTAAGCGTCTTTCATATCATCCACGAGTTGGATGATCTCCGCATCCCTCTCAATCTGTCCTTCCACCGCCTGTCATGTTCGCGGTCAGCTGCAATGAACCACGTGCGAGAATGTAAGACAGACCTTGTAAAGGGACGACGTAATTTTCCACGCAATGTTGATATACGGGTGCAGCTGCAGTCAAGCTATTCAACAGTATCATCAGCATTCAAAGATATGCTGCACACCTTGGATACTTCGTCGACCACATTGACGAAGACCTTCAACTTTGAAACAAGACCTCCAATGGCAGTGACGAGACTCGGGGGGTTTGAGACCGTATCAACTATGGCCGTCCCCACCGCAACTGAACGAGAATCGGAAAGACCTGCTACTGTGGCGATGCCTCCGGCACCTATGGCCGCGGTAGCATCAGCGATAGCTGTGGTTCCAACCTCTTCAACGTTCTGCCTAGTGACTTGAATAAATATGAATCCTCGGTCCCGACCGTCATTCTTTCCTCCAGGATCTGCCAGGTTCAGCTTGTGTTCTGTTTCAGGACGCTGTGAGAAGTAAGGGTGCAAAACTTGAAGCAACACTTACCCTGTGGAGAGTTGGCCATCTCCGTGAGGCTTTGCAGCTCAATTTTGTAGGCACCAAGACACGTATTAATATGCGTAGAAGATTCATGCATTACTTGTATGAGCACCGCCGCAGGCGGGTTTTCCGTCACCGAACTGAGAAATGTACATGAAACCCATGGACAAGCGTTCCATCACGGTGACTCACATCTGAAACTTTTCATCCCAAACTGGGTCTTTGGTTCGATTGGTTGTCTTAGTACGTATCTGAAGAGACTGGGAAGCCTTGATCTTCACGTAGGCCTTGGGAGCTTTACCAAAGCGTTGCATAGGCAGCCCCACTGCCTTGACAACTGCACGACCAACGGTCAGGGTTCCCATCGTAATTTATGCCTTCATGACTCACCATGCAATGAGTAGAAAGTAGTATCTTGAGACATGGTAGATGAAGGAAAGAGCAAGGAGCGCTGCAACAAGATCGATGTCTCTTCCGAAGCGCTCAAAAGCGGCTATATCCTACACACAGTACTTTACAGTTAGTCTCTCTTAGGCTCTGGATGGTTTCAGCATTGGTAGAATCTCAACCAACTGATTCCTTTGCAACGCCAACGGACATGGAAACGCGTACAATATAGTGGACACCTATAGCTAGGTGTGCATTCCTTTCACATCCAGGATGCACACCCGCGACACATCCTCCTTATCGCTCTGCACTTTAGATCCAGCTCAAGGTCATGCGCGGTTTACAGTTTGGTTTGCATGTAGCTCCTGAGCTCGTCTCCACGCCATACACCACGCGCCGCAATCAGTGTAGAAGACGGTGTTGTTTGGAACGTAGCCTCCTTAGTTCTTGCTAGAATCTAGGTGGCCTGAACGAAAACTCACCACATCCCTCGACACACAGAGATCCACTACGAAGTTAAAGCTCACTGCCATCTACGCGTCTGTGACCCTCTCCCATAAAACATCCCCCAGCACCACACGCGTCCCTATTCCTACTCGCAAAGGTATGCCCTTTCTCTTCCTCCTCACTCATCCTCACCCAATACCCCCGAGATTCACTCAACTCCACCTCCACGAATCTGTCGTCTCCAGCGTCTGCACCCGCTCTGCCACTTCCTCCACCGCTCAATATCACGATTCCCGCCGCACCATCGCACCATCTGCCCGGTTCTCACTGCATATCCTCCCCACGGCCGTTTGTTCTCAGCTCTCATTCCAGGTTCGGCTCTCAAATCCCATCTTAAACCCCAAGCCCTCCCTAACCCTCCACAGCACATTCCTTATCCTCAACACCCTTTACGAAGAGCACGTCGGCGTGCGCTAATGTGACAATAATGGGAGGTCGGAATTTCGACAAGGATGGATGTGAGGTTTGAGATGGGGATGGAGCAGCTGGGCTTGGTGGGGAGGTTAGAGGTGTATATTCGGGTTATGATATGCAGGAACGAGTACCATTCGTGCGCGATCCAAACTCGACACACCTCCTACTACTTCCCTGCTCCAGCGCAGAAATAGAGAACCACATTGGCACCACTTCGTTTTGGACGTTCCTCCTTTTGCTGGTAGCGCGGCCTACGTTTCCACATCATCCACCTCCACATTCCCATCTACGTTCACATCTGCCAACATACGCCTGTACCCCTACTTCCAGCGGAAGGCACGTGCGTACGCCCAACTGATTCTCCACCCCCTTGAGACTGACCTTGCCCATGTTCGGCACAGGCTTCTCGCATTATGACTTCTGCCTCCATCGCCATCCGCGTGGGGAAAGAAAAGAAGAAAGAGAAAGACCCCGACGGCACAACGCACGCCACGAGCCCTTGTGGTACGACGGGGCTTACGTTGCGAAATTACCACCATCCATCCCTGCACAACCCATCTTTGCACGAACCACCTCCACGACCACCCTTCCGCTCCCGAACCCGACGTTGTACGACGCCCCATTCCCTACGCCGCCTGCGTTACGCTTCTCGTCGGATAGTGATATCGCGGCCGTTGTTGGTCCTGGTGTGGTAGGAGGGCATTGCGATGCTTGTTGAAGCGCAGGCGGCGGGAAGCAAGAGGATGATGTTCAGAAAGAGGATGGGGAAGGGAGGAAGAGAGGGTAGAGATGGGAAAGACACGTACGCGGTACATTTTGCACGGTGGTGTTTCCATACGTCGGGGCCTGATGGTGCCAATGAGACGGGCATGAGATGGGGAATAATGCGACATAGGTCCCGCAAGGGCAGGGACGGGCGTCGTATTACTTCATGACGCTTCGCCTTCGTCGACACCTACCCAGAAGCGGCACACACACTTACGCTCCCGGCCCATCTTCACGCGGACCCGGACCTGGGCCTAGCGTTTCTCCATTCTCACCTACACGGATGTGTCAACGCCTGCACCAGCTCGCTCGATGATATCGCCTTTGATGAGCAGCACCTTGGTCGCGAGGAACAGTACTTGAGTGCGAGTGCGAGGTTTAGAGAGTCGTATGGGAGTGATCCGGGGCCTGCCCTGGCTCTAGTATGAGCACCTGTACGGGCATGGTGTGGAGAGGATTGATTGAGCGGTTAGTTCCGAGCCACCTTTTGGCAGAGACTTATTCGTTTGGGTGTGTAGGGCTTTTGTGTGAAGATGCTCTTGGCCACCACCGATAGCGCGTTTGCTCCTGATTCGAAATTTTGCATGGGATGGAGACGGCATGTGATGCGATGCAACGCACCTGTCCGGCTGGCTCAACTCACCAACACACGCGCATGCCTGCTTTCTGGACCCATTTTACCCACTCCAGACTACACGGCAGCACAGTACAGGCCACATTGGAACGTTCCGAGGAAGCGGTGAAGGTGCGCGAATGTGTATTGCTGCGAGGCAGCTAGGAGGTGTGTCGAGTTTGGACCGCACGCACTTAGACCAGAACCGGAACTCGAGGCCGAGCTCGCACCAACACCTGTCGCAACACTAAACGCGCCGCTCCACCCGATACGTCCCCACCCCCATCCTTATCCCACCAGCGTACACAGACGCGTTCTTCGTAGGTGATGTTGAGGATGAGGGTTCCGCGAAGGGTTAGGTAGCGTTTGAGAAGGCTTGAGAGGGAGTCTAACCTGGAGCTGGAACCGGACGTGTGGAGGGAAGAGGAGGTAGACAAGTTATGCGGCGGGAACCGGGTGAATGATGTGGTGGCGCAGCGGGATAGTAGATGTGAGCGACGACGGAGCATGTGTCAGTGCCGGCGCGGATGCTGGAGACGACAGATTGGAAGGGTGGAGTTGGGTGAGCGGAGTGGTACCCTTTGCGAGTAGAACTAGTCTGGGAAGGAAGAGCATGGACGTGGAAGTGCAGTGCCTTCGTGTCGGGTCTGGGTGGAAAGCTCCCAGTGAGAATCAAAGTGAGGTGGCTCGCAAACCTATGTACATATCATCGAGGGGTTCCATGTGCGCATCTTACATGCAGGAAATCTCAAACGAAAATGATCTTTCTTTTAACAGAGAAGAATTAACAACAACAGAAAGTATTGTAAGGCAACGATTTAACGGCCCGGCATTCAATATCACAACAGGACCATTGACAGCAGCAGCCGAAAGTGCGGCGAAAGGCTTTGGACGTAAGAAGTATTGGAATCCATCCAGATTTCTTACTTGTTCAACGGTTACTTCCCACTCTTCATTGAGCTGCCGATAGTGAACCTCTTGCCGTTCCAAAGAAACTACCTTATCCGTTTGATATCTATCAGGCCTTGAAACATCCCGTAAGGCACCGAGCTCAAGTGCGCGTGAAATATTCTGGAGTTTTTGTGCAAGGTCAGGTTTCACAGCGTCTAGGTCGTCCAGGGGTGTAGGAAGATGGAGTGCCTGGGACCAGAAAATCGCTCGCCCGGCCTCCAGGAATTCTATAGCCTTGGCCACCTGACCGCATCGAAGGGCATAAGCTGCAGCATCGTGCGCATTGACAAGACCGTCGGTGTTGGATGCTAATCCTGGTTGACGAGATTCCAGATCCAAACCAACGGCCGCTAGTCTGAGCAGGAGTTCAATCACAATGTCATAGGGCTCCAGGGCTGACCCAAAGATATTCTCACATTTGTCCGATAGACGAACCCAATCTCGACCAAGTCGACGGCGCCTAGCAACGAGGACAGATTCGCAGTGCACGGCGACGCGAAAACACTCCATTGCGGTTCAACAGCTTTTTGTCTTGGGTGGTCAACCTTTGCTTCCAATGGGTTAATAAAAGCATTCTCTGAAGTTATACCGAGACGTTGAATAATGAAAGAACCGATCTGAAGAGAAAGGTCAAAAAGTCGTGGGGGCTGCTAGGTACGAAAAAAAGAGCTCGGTAAAGTAGTGACATTGCTTCATCCAGGTCTGCATGCTCACTTGTCTGCTCGGAGCGGACCCTTAGCGTTCCGGCGAGATTATTGAACGGGATAACTCGGGCTGGATGTGGCTCAGGTTGCATAACGAGAGCGTCGCGATGTAGCAAGATCGCCTCAGCCAGGTCACTTAGCTGGCCTGTCTGCTTGGAGCGTGAATCCAGCATGATGACGAGGTTATAAACCGGATGCGGGTCAGGTCGCAGAACGAGAGCCTTGCGTAACAGCAAGATCGCCTCATCCAGGTCGCCTCGCTGCCCTGTCTGCTCGAACCGGGTCTAGTGATGCCGCAGTCCAGTTCTCCGAACCGAGAACCGAGACTCGAGATGAGCTCTGTTCGCCGGCTGTAAACCTACCTGGCTTTCACTTTGTCTCCTGATTCGTGAGGGAACCTCCTAAAAACATGGCTCGGACGGCTCCGGAGGAGCTGACCAGTGCTTTCCATATAAGAGTAAATTGAGGCCTCCCCAAAAAAAAGGTTGCACGTACCTACGACCGTCCTACGGTGAAGGCTCAACAGGTTGTGTTACGTGGTCACGGTCACACCGCGGTATACGTCATGATTGGCTTCAGATGCCCAAAGCACATCAACCCATTCATATGCAGTCTGTTTATTTTAATTAAGTTCAAAAGACACGGTGGAGGATCATTTGCGGTGGGATCTCTTCAAGTCTAAGGGTAAAAGCCTCGAGGACAAGTTGATGCCTCAGCCGAGAAAAGCGAAGGGCCAGTGCCATCTCAAATATCTTTAAAAGCAGCCCTGCACCAAATTTACTAGAAACCCCCTTCTTGTCTTTTCAAAGTTTCACAGATGTTGTCCCAAGGTGAACAAGTTAATGTTGTATGGAGCGTGTACGTGATAAATATTCGGGACCAAAGACACCAACTGATTCTTTCAAAGATATATATTTAAGCTTTCCATAATCTCCACGCTCGGTACGTCGGGCGGCTTCTGTTATATAATATAAACCAACTAGTACTCACATGCGGACCCTCAGCTCTTTTTATTTTTGATTGCATTCTCATGTTTCCCCGCGAGGTCAAGCTTATCTGGAATAGGAAAATAGGACTTGGAGGAGTTCTGTATTTTATGACTCGCTTCACTCTGGGGTTGTTTCTCTTCATTACGCTTTGTGCGAGCCTTTCTATATTCTCTGTAAAGGTGACTTCTTTGGTTCTTTTTGCCTTGCCATGAATACTGACCCAGCTCCCGTTCCAGTTCGTACCTCGCCACAGACAGATGTACGATGTTTCATTCATGACAACAGAACATGCACACCTTTTATAATGGCGGCGGAATCTTTACTACTTGTATCTGAACTTAGCCTTCAAGGTGAGTTATTATGAACTATACATAATAACCCTTACGAAATGCCTTCAACGCAGCGATTCTAATTATACGAGCCTACGCAATCTCTAAACGAAATCGATATGTTGTGGTCGGGCTCACAAGTCTCGCCATCGGGGCATTTGTTCTTGGCTCCGTACGCGAATATATCCGATTTCTAAATGCTCCTCGGGCCTCACCCAAAAGCTGTAGGTAGACTTGGAAGAGGCAGGTCTAACATGTGCAACCACCACCACCGGCACCACCAACCTACAACATTTGTAAGTGTTTTCTACAACACGATTGCTAATGCCAGACTTATAACTAGAGGTTTAGAGGTAATTTCGTTCGTAATTTGGATGCCTTACTCGTGAATTAATTAATTGTGCAGAAAGTCTTATCGTCTCTGCGCTGACTATGGTTTTCGATGTCGCGTTGATTCTTATTACACTGTACTACACTGTTGGTGTCAGACCCGGGGGCTTCTTCAAAGGCATAACGTCCGATACGAAATCTTTGATGAGTCTTCTCGTTCAACAAGGTGGGTACTTATGGTACTCGATTTCTAATGCGTATCATATTGAATGCATGCAGGAATCTTACGTTTTCTGTTCGTCATTCTCACTTTCGGGCTCCCTTGTTCCTAATGCGTGCCTCAGTTTCGCACTCACCACTAACATCGCGCTCATGGTGACAGATGAGGTCTGTGTCTTTAGAACATCCTTACCTGAATTATTTGATGATTATTTGATGATTATTTGATGATTACAGCTCCCCGTGAGTAAGTTGTTTCTTGACAATCGTTTAATACTCACTGCATGAGGATTCAAGCCTGCTGTCTACTATGCATTTCTGTATCATAGTTACGTGTGGGTATTTTGCGTCTAGTATTCAATTCATTATCGTGCTGAGTGTCGCGTAGAGTAGGAGTGGGTTTGATCAGCCGCTTCTTCCTTGATCTCCGAGAGGTGAATATCCACCTCAATGGCATCGCATTCACACAGACGCAGCCGTACATTGCGGGTTTTCTTGCTGTTGCCCAACGGACTTGCGACGCTATGATTGAAGAACTTGGGAATTCCTCCCTCACCAGATCGGCCAGAGATATAACTCTAGAGGACGATGCCACGACTCACGATACGGCTGATGATACTCCGTCAGTCGACCTGGACAACTCGTTTACATTTGGTCAGACCGCGAGTGGAGAAGGGTTCCAAGTTATTAGCAAGGGTCCTCGTCGATGCGGTTTCTCACGCCCATAAAATCGTATTCCCCCTGGTCGAGATAGCACTATTGCAGCATGTCGCCTCAATGAATCGTAGTATACAATTTTAGCATAAACATATTGATGATTTCATACCTCGCTACAGTTCTAATATTTACGATGTACAGTCTCGGGGGCTGGTTGTTGATTCGAAGGCAAATAGACTTATAATTACATGTCAGCTTTGTGGTGGTATAAAGTTAACCTTATGTACTTAATATTATTTCGTATCGACTGTAGAAATGTGAGGCTATTCCGTCACAGGCAAAGTGCACTTTCCTCGCACAATTCCTTCCGCCTTCACTCTAAATTCGCGCGATACATTTATGCAAACTATATGGCGACCCAAGGCCGAACCGGCCAAAAATGTTTGCCAACCAAATGGATACCCTCCATGTAATCATCTTCTGTGAGAGTCAGCTTCTCTGTTTAAGACTTTCTCACAAAGCTCCAATAGTTAGCAGTACTAGCAGCCGCAAGATCAAAGCTGATAGCCTTGGCATCCGAGGAAGAGAAGTCTAAAGCCACATCAGATACATTCGTGGGCTTGATGACAGAATAAACAGTTGAAAAAGACTGTTGTGAGGGTCAACCCCTCTCAGTCTGGGGATGTTTACACAATTTTGACACCTGAACATTATTTTCGTTCATATTTGTGATCTCCAACGGTGCTACAGTGGTTATGATGGGGATGTTAGAGGCTTCAAGAGTAGAGCCCCTGGAAAGTACTGTAGGTTAGATACTGGGTATGTGCATAGATGGAAAAGATGTATACACCAGCACACAAGGGCTCACCATCATCTCTAAAGATGTAGTAGCCTCAACAGAAGCATTAACAGAGTCTGAGATTGCGCAGTACCAGGTATTGAGAATTAAGCTGAAATTAGGATTCTGAGAGTCATTTATTTCCTTATCATGATCACTGGTCTTACCATTGAAGGTTGGTATTTGTAGAGAGGCCAGTGAATCCATACGAAAGTGATCCACTCATTTGCATAATGAACTCAGAGACATGATCTTCACAAGGTAGAGCAACCATAAAGGATGCACCGTATTTGATCTGAAGGTCAGCTCAGTATTTTTGAAACAAGAAATGAAATGGCAATCACTGACTATGACTCTCTGGAAAGTTATTCTGGAGTTGTCAAAGAATGAGTGACTTTGACCCAATGCTCTTGGAGAAGTTTAAGTACATTGAAAGCACATCATAGGTGGTGGTACCATTCACTCACCATAAATTGGAAAAAGAATGAAGATCATGATGGTAATGGTCCATGGTGATATAAAGTGCATGCTGGCTTCAACTTGAAGTTGAAGTCAAGAGTCAGGCAGAAATGAGTAGGTGAAGCTGTGCCGACTATGCCTAGAGCACGTGTGGTTTTATAGAGAACATGGTGAGTTGAAGATGGCATTCTTTTCAATCCTTCTTGCTTAAGAGAGAAAGTGAGTCGAGATGACACTGGAATGTTACAAATGGAGTAGGCATTCCAGTCTTCATGTCCTCATTGTGGAGCAATGTTCAGTACCTTCTACCAAACAAGAAAGACAATTAGTTGTAAATCAAGTTTTAAAATTGTTAGTGAATGGATGATACAAGATGGATTACTGATAATCTGGAACTTGGAGCTTGGATAGCTTGGTCGGAACTCAAGTCAATATGACAAAATATTCTGAAGTACTATATAACTATAAGGGCAACCTCCGAGGCTAGTGGAATATCACACTATAGCCTGGCAGGTGGGAATCCAAAGGTATAAAAGTGTACACAAAGCTACATACATAGATACATACCTGGCAGGTGGGAATCCAAAGAGAAAAGCCTAGGGCTCCCACTGCCGAAGTAACTGCCTAATGAGGGAATAACTCCAAAATAACCAGCAGTATGATTACGTATGCAAGAGCACACGCTCTTGCATACGTGAGCATGGTGACTAATGGGCGCTTAAACGGCCCCAAGCGCCGAGAAGAGAATAAGAAAGATAGGGAGCAGAGGAGGGGAAATGAGGAAGAACAGATAAAACTGATGGAAAAATAAAGGAATGTGGAGTCATAGGGATCTCTCAGGGGTTCCCCTTACATCACCTCCCTTCTAGAGTGTGACGTCCCGACACACTGACACCTACGGGAGGCACAAGTGGGATTTGATGAAAGGTGTCAAAATCTGCTACACAAATACGACAAGGGGCACCTGCGTGGAGGCGATGGAAGTCGGTAATAAGGTCTGGGGCTGCTAAATCTGCTTCGGGGATCCACTCGTTGTGCTCGTATCCATAGCCCTTCCACCTAACCTTATATTCGAGTCTTCCACAGCAAAGCTGACTGTCCAAGATCTGTTCAACCTTGTAGTGCTCATCTCCTCCTACAAGGATTGGGGGTGGAGGTGGTTGAGCCTTCCGACCAGGAATGGGATCTGGAGGGGCTGGGAGGAGTTTGACTGCAGGGAAAACAGGGTGTAGGCGACTCATAGACTTGGGGAGTCGAAGACGGTAAGCATGGGAGCCAACCTTGTGTTCCACTAGGAAGGGGCCTAAGTTTCGGTGTGACAATTTCTTCGAAGGACGAGTGGTATTGATATCGCTTGCATCTAAGAAGACTTTGTCACCGGGAACAAAGGCAGGGGTTGGCTCTCGGCGGCGATTATAGTACCGAGCCATGTCTTCCTTGGCCTTTACTAGGGCAGCTCGGGCTTCGGACAGGGAGTCAGCCATTCATTGCTTAAACTCGTTCACAGCCTCTTTCCTAGATGGTTGCTGGTGAGGTTCAAAGCCCATCCGTGGGTGGCGACCAGAGCCAAGCATGAAGGGAGTCTCTTTTGTAGATGAATGGATGTGGTTGTTGTACTGGAACTCTGCAAGGGGCAAGAGGTCGTCCCAGTCGTCCTGTCGTTCATTCACAAATAGATGTAGATATTGCTCGAGCTCTTGGTTGACACGTTCTGTTTGTCCATCTGTTTGTGGGTGGTACAAAGTAGAGGCAGCTACCTCGATACCCAGAAGTCTGTACAGCTCACGAGTGAACTCACTGACAAACTGTGTATCTCGGTCTGAAACCACACAGAAGGGAAGGCCATGGTATCTCCAAACATGATCCCTAAAGAGGCGAGAGGCTCCTAATGCCATAATCGTAGTCAGGGTGGGGATGAAGTGAGAACGTTTGGATAAGGAGTCTACAACAACCATCACAGCATCATACCCATGTGACTCAGGGAGTTTGACAATAAAGTCAACACTGACTGTCTCCCAACGCTGTTCAGGAACCTCTAAAGGGTGTAGTTCTCCAACAGGCAGCCGGCGTCGAGCCTTGGTGCATAGGCAGAGGTTGCATGTCCTTGTGTAGCTACCAATGTAGCGAGACATATGAGGCCACCAATAGTTCCGAGAGACAAGCTCCAGGGTCTTCCAGCGTCCAGCATGGCCAGCAATATGGGTGTCATGATGTTGGGAGACAATTTGACATCGTAAGTCATGCTGATCAGGGACATATACCTTTCCACAGAACAGGAGTGTACCGTCTCTCTCATCCCACTCCGATGACCTCACAGACTTCCTTGTGGTCTTGCAAAGCTCCTTGGCGGCGCATGCAACTGACTCTTCAAGCTCTCCTTCCTTGGTGCCACTGCGAATGTCCCTCAAGATGTCATGCTCTTCACCTGTGAATTCCAGTCCTTCTAGTGCGTGAATGACAAAGAGTTCTGGTTGGAGAAGTACCAAGTTATCATTGTCATTTGAGCCTGTACCATGATCAGATTGGCGAGAGAGTGTGTCCGACTTGCCCATTGTTTTGCCTGGGCAATGGTACAGATTGTAGTCGAACTGAGATAGGTAGAGTGACCAGCGAGCTTGGTGGCAGTTGAGCTTCTTAGATGTGCGAAAGTACTCAAGGTTTTTGTGGTCGGTCCAGATCTTGACACGGTGTCTTGCCCCCTCAAGGAAATGTCGCCACTCTTCAAGGGCATGGATGATGGTGAGCATTTCCTTGTCATGGATTTCGTAGTTGCGCTCCACTTGACTGAGACTCTTGGAGAGGAAGGCTATAGGGTGCCATTTGTTATTGCTTTTGGATTGCTGAGAGAGAACAGCCCCGGTTGTGAAGTCTGAGCTGTCTGCCTCAACGCGATATGGGAGGTCATCATCTGGGAATGCGAGGATGGGTGCAGACATTACCAATCTCTTTGTTGTGTCAAAAGCGGCTTGTTGAGGTGGTCCCCATGTCCAAGGATTGTCCTTGCAAAGCAGGTCAAACATCGGACGAGCATGGTGTGAGAACTTCTCAATGAAACAACGGTAGAAGTTTGCAAAGCCAAGGAATGACTGCACCTCCTTCTTGTTGTTAGGGATTGGCCACTCAGCAACACCAGCAACCTTGATCAGATCCATCTCAGCTTTCCCGTGCGAAATAATGAGACCTAGGTATTCTATCTTGGTCTTGTCAAAGTCGCACTTATCGGGACGTAAATAAAGCTTGTGTTCTCTGAGACGCTGGACCACCTTCCATACAACTTCGTGGTGCTTCTGTAGATCCTCCGAAAAGATCAGGATGTCATCCAGGTAAATGCACACAACACCTTCAGCAATGAGGTCATGAAAGATGTCATTCATCATGGTCTGAAAAGTGGCAGGGCTGTTAGTGAGGCCAAAAAACATCACTAAAGGTTCAAATAGTCCCCAATTTGTCCTGAATGCCACCTTCCACTCATCGCCCTCTTTGATCCTGACATTGTTAAAACCACAGCAAACATCGAGCTTGGTAAAGTAGTGGGCCCCTCATAGACTGTTGACAAGGTCTGAGATCAAAGGAAGAGGGTGACGATTCTTGATAGTCATTGCATTTAACACCTGATAGTCTTGGACAAACCGTAGGGCACCGTCCTTCTTTTTGACAAAAAACACTGGTGAAGCCATTGGTGACTTTGACAGTTGTATACATCCGGTGCGTAGATTCTCCTCGAGGAACTTGTCCAGTTCAGCCTGTTCTCCTGGTGACAAGGGGTACACCTTAGGTGATGCTCGTGGGTTGGCTCCTGGTTCTAGTTCTATGGCATGGTCCCATGGCTTGCATTCTGGAAGCTTGTCAAATGACTCCTTTGCAAAGACATCTTCGTAGTCAGACAGGTAATCTG
The DNA here is from genome assembly GCA_015039355.1 of Ramaria rubella. NCBI lineage: Eukaryota > Fungi > Basidiomycota > Agaricomycetes > Gomphales > Gomphaceae > Ramaria > Ramaria rubella. Next base: position 49,647 of record MU134529.1, read on the forward strand.
GAAGAGTGTCTGAAGGTTGGGAGTTATGCCAGGCTGCTTCTGCAAGTCATTGAGACATTGTTGAAGAAGCACAAATGAATTCGTCCTGGGGAGGGAGCATAGCGACTAGAATACGGTCACCCTCTTCTATAGCTTCATCAGATGTGTCTTTGGCTGTTTCGGAATTGCCTCCATATTGTTGACTCAGAAGGAGTCCTTCTTCGGCTATTGATCCACCTGAATCATGCATGAGAATAGGGCAAGGACCGATACGGCAGGTATGCAGTTGCAAGGCCTTCTGGTGTTCTTCCTTGATGATGTTGTGACACGTGTGGCAATGGGAAGGACAGCGAGTCATCTGTACTTCTTGAGACTTCCAGTCGATTTCTGGGTTGTGGTCTCGAAGCCAGGTGTAGCCAAGGATCATACGTTGACGGCCTAGGCGCGTAACGGCAAATACGGCTCTTTCGGAATGGTCTTTGTACCGCAGGATTAGATCAACAACTTCGGTGATAGATCCGGATTCATTGGGTGAGCCATCCACATTGTACACAGGAATAGGACGAGAGAGTGGTCGTGCCGTGAGACAGTTTTCTTGTACAAATCCCGAGTCAATAAACAGACCAGTAGCTCCAGAGTCAAGTAGGGCACGAACCGACTTGATTTCCGTTGTATCAGTGGTTTGGACCTCAACTGGGAGAGAGAGGGAGTTTGGGCCTGGGGTGGAGGCAACAACATACTGTGCAGGAAGATTTCGTTCCCATTTTTTATGACGGAAGCGAGTAAGAGGTCGGGAAGGAGTTAAGGGTTGTGTGTCTAGCATTTCGATGTCCGTCGCTGAAGAATCAGGTTCCGAATCTGTATATTCATTGTTTACCTGATTATACAGCAATGGAGCGAAACGATTGGAAGTTGGCAGCAGGGGCACACTATTCACCTGCTGCGTGACACAAAATCCTCTTCTTCCTCTTCCTGAAGCTCTGGGCCATCTTCCTTGATAGGGCTTGCGACTCTAGGATCGGTGGATGACAGCAAGTGGGCAATCCATTCGTCTTTCTCTTCGGTGGTCATGGTACGAACAGCGAAGGCTTGGGGGCATTCTCAAACAAAGTGGCCTGGTTTTCCACACCTATGACAGAAAAGAGAACTGGGTTGGCAACGGCGAGCAGCATCTACCTCCATTGCCACTGGTTGGACGCCCATAGTAACAATAGGTGGGGCTGCCTGAAGCTGTGGTGCCAATTCCGATTGGTGAGGTGGCTGTGGATTTCTGTGGCTGACACCAACAGAGATGGCAGAGGGACAGGTAGAAGTATTCGGCATAGCACGTGAGGCACTTTGAAAGGCTTCGTTGGCAGCACGTGCTTGTGAGATTGTCCTAGCCACTGAAAACCATTCGGAAAGGTCATCGTCCGACAGGCGTCCATCAACCATATTAGCAATCCAGCTTTGGATAGAAGGGTCAAGACCGTGGCATAATTTCATGACGAGGGAGGCCTGTTCTCCATATCCAGACTTCTCAACCAGCTCCTCAAACTCATCGATATAGTCATCAACGGTGCGGCGATTCTGATAATATTGACGCAATTCGAGTTTGGTCCAGGCAGTAGTTTCTTCATGGAGAAGGAAGAATGTTGACTTGAATGCCTTCTCAAAAGATATCCAGGTAGAATGGGTAGGACAACCAGTTCTAGTTTTCATTTCGAAGATACGTGTGGTGAAGGATGAAGCATGACCAGATTTCATGAATGACAGGGCCCACAAGACTTTTGCGTGATCATTGGCAACTTGAGTCGGGCACATGGCAAGGTAGAGTTTGCAGGAGTTCAAGAAGGCTCATCCTTTTTCTCTGTCACCATTGAAGTCAGCAGGAGTGGCGGGAGTGGTGCGTTTTTGAGTAGTAGGGGGGGAGAGGGATGAGGTCATAAGGTTAGCGACATCATGGTTCAAGGTGTGCACCTGGATATCTGTCTGTTGAACCTGTTGTGCCAGTAGTTCCTTCTGTTCTCTCTCAGCACGTAAGGCAACCTCCAGAACTGCGACACGCTTGTGTAGCTCATTGTAAGCTGCTTGGAAATCAAAGGGATTTGGGTCTTCTGGTATGGGTGTAGACATGGTAGAGGTAGATGGAGTATTAGAGAGTGTACCAGAGGGATCCTGAGCTGCTATACGTCTGAAGATATCAATTCAGAGACAATGGCAACAGTGACCAGTCCAGTAAGTTGGCAGGCTTTTCTACTACAAGGGCAACCTCTGAGGCTAGTGGAATATCACACTATAGCCTGGCAGGTGGGAATCCAAAGGTATATAAGTGTACACAAAGCTACATACATAGATACATACCTGGCAGGTGGGAATCCAAAGAGAAAAGCCTAGGGCTCCCACTGCCAAAGTAACTGCCTAATGAGGGAATAACTCCGAGTTAACCAGCAGTATGATTACGTACACAAGAGTACACGCTCTTGTGTACGTGAGCATGCTGACTAATGGGCGCTTAAAAGGCCCCAAGCGCCGAGAAGAGAATAAGAAAGATAGGGAGCAGAGGAGGGGAAATGAGGAAGAATAGATAAAACTGATGGAAAAATAAAGGAATGTGGAGTCATAGGGATCTCTCAGGGGTTCCCCTTACAATAACATAACAGGTCATGGACTCATTTTCTTATTTCTATCCACCTCAATTTCACTTCTCCTCATTTTTCAGTTCCAGACAGACCACACATATTCAATCTCTCTTGATAACAGTATGTTCTGCATTTCTGAGTTCCATTCCACCAATGTTCCATTCTGACATTTTCCAGTGTATGCACAAAAACATCCTGTGATAATATGGAATACATGCTATGAATATTTTAATTTTTCCATGTATGTCTGGCTTTGAAACATACCTGGGCCATATTGAATAAAACAAGCATGTTACAAGTCTGTAAACAATGTTAACATGATAGATTTCCAGAGGATGCCCCAAGCATTCCCTGACTCATTTCCAGTGTAAGCTGTCTAGCTTGGAGTTCAGCTCTCAAATCTCCCCTTTGTAAGAGGAGACAGCATCCTTTACAAAAGGACACCATCTTGGCCAACAAGGGTGGCCAAGCTACTTTTAATGTGCCTTCAATGTCACACATTTGTGGGTCAATCAGCTGTAGTTTGGCTGTGGTCAGCAGATGCTGGGTATATGTGTTTCACTCCAGACAGGAGTTGCAATGGAATATGGCAATGGCATCTTTGATGCCATGGACAGTCCAGCTTGCTCCATTTGGAGCATAGCAAATTGGTCAGAGGCACTAGGTAATACCTCTGCAAATGAGAGGGGGTTGGACACTTGAGTGTCAATGGGTGTTTTATTGCTGATTACACTTGCACATAGTGCATGTGTGGTGGAGGTAGCAAAGAGCCTTGGAGCAGCAATAAAAATCACCACTTATTTTAAGGTGACAATTCAATGCCCATCATGTCATATGATCAATTCATGTGACCACATCACCTCACACGAATCATCTACACAAGTACTACTTGTGTCTAGTCCCTTTACTAAGGGGCTCTTATATGCCCAATTCACTCATGTCATGCCTTAGCCAGTTAACACAATAATCTTCTGAATACTAGTAGAGAGCTATCCAAAAGCTCTCTCTTGTATGCATCTGTCCTCTTCTACAGAGAAAGCATATACATTCCTGATAACTGAAAAACAACATATATATGCCTTACAAATTTCTGATACAAGCCTGAATATAAAGAAATAGTTACTCTACAGCCTACCAGTGCATTTCTATGCAAATTTCATACAGGTCATTATAAATTATTATTTGTAGCTTGTGTTGATGCTAACATATACAAAATTTAGTCAAAAAATTTGGGAGCTTGAATCACCTCTGTTACAGAGCTACAGCTCATTTACTAAAGTGAACACTCAAAGTCACATATTTGATTCTGCCTTACATAATCAAAACAACTTTAATTTATCTTATGTAATCAGATAGCTCTACCCATACATCACTAACTTAACTTTCCTTCAACTCTGTCACACATTCAGAGATCACAAATATACCTGATTAAATACTCTAGTGTGATTGTTGTGAGACAAGTGGAGCTTTTTGAAACAACATAAAAGAAATGTGCAAAAACATTGTTTGATTCACTACAGTTTCAGTAAACATGACACAGTCAACTAAATTCAGAAATCATTTACTCCCATGCACTTGGAACAGCCTACAATCCTTTAATAGAGGTATGGCACTGAGCCCAAAAATGCCCATGAACAAAATTGCTAAAATCAAGTTTTGTAGAATGTTTCCCCATGACTGCTGTGTTCTGTCCCCAGCAAAATGCAGTCCTGCAATCTGGAGGTACCCAGAAAAGTAATTCAGAATTGATCCCATGCATCCAACCGTGATGAAAATGTGAAATGTGCAAGAGGTGGATCAAGGAAGTTTTGGGAATAGAAAGATCTTGAGATACCGAAATTCCCATCTTAGGATTCAAGACATGATCAGTGGTATCACCTGAATGTGAAACAATGTGTTTCTCATCAGGTGAGAACACAGATGTGACACTACCACTGTCCCCTTTGAAAGGTGCAGATACTAACTCTCCTATCTTTGCATCCCAGACACGAACAGTTTTGTCAAATGAACCTGAGACAATGTGTGTCCCATCAGGTGAGAATGCCACAGATGTGACTGAGCCACTGTGTCCCTCCAAAGGTGCACATACTACTTGTCCTGTCTTTGCATCCCAAACACGAATAGTTTTGTCATATGAACCAGAGACAATGTATTTCCCATTAGATGAGAATGCCACAGATGTCACTGTTCCACTGTGTCCCTGAAAAGTTATAGAAACTGCTTGTCCTGTCTCTACATCCCAGATGCAAACAGTTTCATCATATGAACCTGAGACAATGTGTTTCCCATCAGGTGAGAATGCCACAGATCTGATGGAGCCACTGTGACCCTCAAAAGGTGCAGACACTGCTTGTCCTGTCTCTGCATCCCAGACACAAACTGTTCCATTGTATAAGCCTGAGACAATGTGTTTCCCATCAGGGGAAAATGCTACAGATCTTAGTGAGCCTCTATGGCCCTCAAAAAGTGTAAATACTGTTTGTCCTGTCTCTGCATCCCAGATACGACCAGTTTCATCATCTGAACCTGAGACAATGTGTTTCCCATCAGGTGAGAATGCCACAGACATCACTGTTTCACTGTGCCCTTCAAAAGGCTCAGATGTTGCCATTCCAGTCTCCACATCCCAGACACGAATAGTTGTGTCCCATGAACCTGAGACAATGTATTTTCCATCAGATGAGAATGCTACAGATGTGACTGAGTCACTGTGCCCCTTAAAAGGTGCAGATACTGCCTGTCCTGTCTCTGCATCCCAGACATGAATGGTTGTGTCATATGAACCAGAGGCAATGTGTTTTCCATTAGGTGAGAATGCCACAGAACTGACTGTTCCACTGTGGCCATCAGATGCAGATACTGCCTGTCCTGTCTCTGCATCCCAAATATAAATAGTTTTGTCATATGAACCAGAGATAATATATTTCCCATCAGGTGAGAATTCCACAGATGTGACCCAGCCACTGTGCCCCTCAAAAGGTGCAGATGCTGCTATTCCAGTTGCCACATCCCAAACACAAACAGTTGTGTCCCATGAACCTGAGACAATGTGTTTCCCATCAGGTGAGAATGCTACAGATGTGACTGAGTCACTGTGACCCTCAAAAGGTGCAGATACCTTTCCTGTGTCTGCATTCCAGACACGAACAGTTTTATCATATGAACCAGAGGCAATGTATTTCCCATCAGGTGAGAATGCCACAGATGTAATGTGGTTGCTGTGTCCCTCAAAAGATACAGATGCCTTTCCCGTCTCTGCATCCCAGACACGAAGAGTTTCATCATCTGACCCTGAAACAATATATTTCCCATCAGGTGAGAATGCCACAGATGTGACCCAGCCACTGTGCCCTTCAAAAGGTGCAGATACTGCCTGTCCTGTCTCTACATCCCAGATACAAATAGTTGTGTCCCATGAACCTGAGATAATGTGTTTCCCATTAGGTGAGAATGCCACAGATGTGACTGTTCCACTGTGTCCATCAAAAGATGCACCTACTGCTTGTCCTGTCTCTGCATCCCAGACACGAATAGTTTTGTCATCTGAACCTGAGGCAATGTGTTTCCCATCAGGTGAAAATGCTACAGATGTGACCCAGCTACTATGCCCCTCAAATGGTACAGATACTGCCTGTCCTGTCTCTGTATCCCAGACACGAACAGTTGTATCCCATGAACCTGAGACAATATATTTCCCATCAGATGAGAATGCCACTGATGTGACCCCAACACTATGTCCTTCAAGGACCTTGATGTTTGTTGGCCAGGCATAAAGCCCCCCTCTTTCCATGGAAATTGTATTTTGGAAGTGTCTGATGTACTGTTCTCTGACCTTTGATGTCATTGGTGAAAATGGAAGTGCAGACAAATAGATATGAGGAGTGCTATCTGATATAGGCTCTTGAAAAGTGATTATGAACCTTCTTGCATCAGTTGCAAAAGCACTTAATTCTGCATCAACATCCTAAAATCCAATCATGCATTAGTGTAGTTAAATATTTGTCATTCATGCCTTACCTGAAGCCAGTCACTGACATATTGCAACATTAGAGGTGCAATTGAAACTTGGTTCAATAAGCTCAGTGCCTCCACCCAGTATAGCAGCCTGCTATTGAAGAAGTCTTTGAGATATTGCCACAGGATCTCATGGTCTGAGTCTATCTTGGAAGTAGTGTGGAGGTGGTTAGCCCAGAAACGACATGAGTAGGAGAGAGATGGGTATATAGCCTCTCTGACATGGGCATCCAGATTGTTCACATCATTGTTGTACTGATAGGATGTTACTAGACCACAAATGTTGAAATGAAGGCCACTGTTCCCATCTCCATTTTCTCCACTTTCCATAACTCTAAAGCATCTCTCAGCAAGAACATGATGGTGGAATGTGGTATTGATAAACCAATTCTTGTTTTTGCAACGGTTTGGATCACAGAGGTAGTCAGCAAAGGAGGGATGTAGTAAGCACACAGGTTCTTTGGCCTCTGAACTGACAACACAGCCAAAATACTCAATGGTAGATAGACATGGATGGCTGGGATCAAATCCAAGGAGTTTGTCAATGGTCTTAGGCAAAAGAGGCTCCTTGGCACATATAATGGTGCCAAATATTGTTTGAAAATCTGTTGTGTCATTTCCAAGTCCTGATTCTTCTAGTGCAATCTGGTACAAATTATCCAATGCTGCTTCAGCTGAACACTTTTGGACATCTACAAGGAGAGTGTTCAGCCGTTCCTTTGGATATGGAGAATGATCAATGAATTTCATGGCAGTTGAACACCAGATGAAAAGTCCAGCTGACTGTGCATGGAGTGCATCAACCTGAGCCCTTGTTGGCCATTCAGGGGAAAATGCCTTCTTTTTCTGAATATTTGCTAACATATTTTGAAGATATAACCAGGTATCTTTCATGTTAGATTCTGCTGTAATATCCAATTTCAAGGCATGGATTTTTGCACATCCATCAAAATAATCTGAGATATCAGGCTGGCGACGACTTGTAATGAAAATACGCAGGAAAGAGGGTAGTCTCTTCAGTCCCTCCACAAGTGGCTTGAGAAGTTGCTCTCTGGAATCCAGATTGCCACATTCATCCAGAGCATCCAGAATCACTATAATTGAACCTTCGCTGTTGAGATCCCGGCACTGGGAGAGTGGCTCGATAAAAAGCTTTGAAACTTGTTGGGCAAGTGGAAGCTCAGTAATGTCACAATTGGATTCAATGGCGGCAGAAACAGCATTCCAAATTTGTGGGTTGAATAATGCTAGCTTGTATGCCAGCGTCCTGATAACAATTGATGGGTCACTTGTAGCCTTACGGTCAAAAAAGAGAAAGGCGCCGAGTCGACTAAGCCTTCGGAAGTAGTTTGCGATTGTTGTGGCGATTGTGCTCTTCCCTGATCCTGCGACTCCGTGCAGCCATAGCACATTCTGAGGGGATGGATTCATAAGCCAGTGTGCAACGAAAGTGATGATGTCGTGGCGAGTATCAGGTTGACATTCTCCACGGGAACTGGCATTCATTTCAGCCGGCCTCAGGTTCATATTCATGGCTACATGATATTGAAATAGTCATTTTTTGAAGCGTGGAGGTAACAATGATAATGTACGTACTCAGTTTCGCTATTCCTTCAGAAATGCGGAATGAAACGATTGCCGTTTCAATGTTCACACCGGAATCAAACTGCGCCCTAAGATCGATAAATTTTTGACGGAATTTGCTTATCCTTTCCCCATTGTTGGAGAAGGTTTGTTTAATGAGTCTTTCTAAATGGACCGTAGGTGAGCGTGCTACACGAAGCAATACAACACATACCCCCGAAGCCTTTGCCGCTATATTCAAGAATGAAAGCCACGCATTCCACTGTCTGTTTCAAAATGCTGGAAACCGTGTCCTCCAAGAGCTGGATTTTCTTTCCCAACTCTTTCGTTGCATCAACAAAGGAATAAACGTCTTTCATGTCATCCACGAGCTGGATAATGTCCACATCCCTCTCAATCTGCCCGTCCACCGCCTGTCATGTTCGGTCAGCCGCCCCGACACAAATGCGACAACAAAAGACAGACCGTGTAAAGGGACGACGTAATTTTCCATGCGATGTTGACGTACGGGTGGATCTGCAGCCAAGCTATTCAATAATTTCATGAATGTTCAGAGACATGCCTACCTTGGATACTTCGTCGATCACATTGACGAAAACCTCTAACTTTGAAACAAGACCTATGACGGCAGTGGCGAGGCTCCGGGGGTTCGAGACTGTATCAACCATGGTCGTGCCCACCGCAACTAGTCGAGGATCGGAAAGACCTGCTACTGTGGCGATGCCTCCGGCGTCTATGGCTGCGGCAGCATCAGCGATAGCTGTGCTTCCAACCTCTTCAACATTCTGCCTAGTGACCTGAATGAATATGAATCCTCGATCTCGTCCATCATTCTTGCCTTGAGGATCGGCCAGTTTCAGCTTGCGTTCTGCTTCAGGACGATGTAAGCGTGAAGGTAACAATGCAAAAGCAAAACCCACCCTGCGGCGAGTTGGCCATCTCCGCGAGGCTTTGCAGCTCAATGTTGTAGGCTCCAAGACACGTATTGAGATGCGTAGACAGTTCATGCATGACTCGAAGGAGCACCGTCGTAGGCGGGTTTTCCGTAACCGAACTGGGAAACATGAATTCCATGGACAAACATAACATTGCGATAACTGACATCTGAAACTTCTCATCCCAAACTGGGTCTTGGGTTGGATTCGCTCTCTTAGTACGCATCTGGAGAGACTGAGAAGCCTTAATTTTCACGTAGGCCATGGGAGCTTTGTGAAATCGTGGCACAGGCAGCCCTACTGCCTTGACAACTGAACGAACAACGGTTAGGCTCCCGTCACGAATTATTTGCATCATGACTGACCATGTAATGAGTAAAAAGTAGTATCTTGTGACATGGTAGATGGAGGACGGAACAAGGAACGATGCCAGAAGCTGAGTTCCGCTTGTCCTGGGAACCTTGCCAGTGTTGCCACCGCCAAGCCGCTTGCACGACATGCAGTGCACTGTCAGACTTCTTCATAGGTACTCCTTCCCAGAGAGAAAGAGAGCTTGAAGGCCACAGTGTACTTCAATCACAGGTGAGTCTCCGTGTAACCGATGTTTTCTGACTGCCATCCACACAAGGGACGAATAGAATAGCCTTCACTGTCTCAAGTCGTCCAACGCGCAGCAAGGGCCACGTTTCATACGTCTCTAACATTATTTCCGGGAGCGAAAACACCACTAAGGCTCTCTTAGGCTCTGGAATTGGGAGGGAACGATTATTCTGCAACGCCAACGGAACGCGCACAAAATGGTAGACACCTAGGAGTGCTTTCCTTCTGCTCACATCCACACATTCTCTTACTGCACTTCATTTCAGATCTAGCTCAATATCATGCACAGTTCATGGTTCCAATTCTGCGCTCCTAAACTCGTCTCTACACACATCTCTGCGACCCTGATGCCATACAACGTTTCCATCAACGAGCCGCAATCAGTGCATGTAGAAGACGGTGTCGTGTTGGGGCTATTTGGAGCGTAAATTCTTCATAGAGCCTAGATAGCCCGAACGAAAATTCCCCACCGCCCTCGACACACAGAGACCGAAGCTAAGGCTCACTGCCATCTACGCGTCTGTGACCCTTCCCCAGCTCCACACACGCGTCCCTATTCCTCCCTGCGAAAGATATACCCCACTCAAATCTCCCTCTTCCTTCCACCACATCCCTATCCGAGACCCCCAGGACTCACACAACGTCCTCATCTGGATTCCAATGTCTTCCTTCGCCGCTCATCTCACTATCCCGCTGCGCCACTACATCATCCACCTGGTTCTCATCGCCCTCAATGCTCTTTCTCTCCACAGCGGTTCCGTCTCCCCAGGTCCCTCTCCAAGTTTGGCTCTCAAGCCTCAAGCCTTCCCGAAAACGACGCAGCACACTCCGCATCCTCAACACCCTTTACGAAGAACGCGTTGGCCTGCGCTAATAGGCGATCGGAATTGTCGGGGTCAAGGCAAGGATGGAGCAGCTGGGCTTGGTGGAGGCGGAGGTTGACGGTATGCATTCGGCCTCGGGTAATGGTATGCATGCGTGTGCAGTAACGAATGGCGTTCGTGCGCAATCCAAACTCGACGCACCTCCAAATCCTCCCCGCCACAACGCAGGAATAAAGAACTGCACCGGCACCGCATCCTTCAGGGCGCTCCTATTTCTGCTCATGACCTTCCTTTCCTCACGCTTAGCTCATGTAGCCGCTTCGACAGCGTACACTCGTTTCCACATCATCCGCCTCCACATCGTTCACATCTGCCAATACGTCTGCACCATACCTCCCAGCGCAAGGCACATGCGCGTGTGCAACCGATTTTCCACTCCTGAAATTGCCCCTCGCATTATGACTTGTCCTCCGCCTCTGCCCCCATCCGCATGGGAGAAGGAAACGAAGAAGAGAGGGACCCTGACCGCACAATGCACCTCGCGAGCCCTTATGATACGACCTTGCTTACCTTGCGGCATTACCCACCACCCATCCTGCACAACCCACCTCCACGACCACCTCCACGACCACCTTTCCGCTCCCGATCCCGACGTTATACGACTCGTTGCCTATGCCGCCTGCGTCATGCTCATCGTTGGATATTGATATCGCGACCGGTGATGGTGGTGGTGTGGTGCGGGTTGGAATGAGTGTGGTAGGAGGGCAGTATGCGACCCTTGTTGATGCAGAAGGGCTGAGAAGCGATGTGGTATTCGGAAAGAGGATGGCGGGAATGTACGAAGAGAGGGCAGAGATAGATGGAGAAGACGCACGGCATTCCACACGGTGATGTTTGGTTTCCATACGCCGGGGCCTATTGATGGTTCAAGTGAGGCGAGCATGGATGAGGTGGGAGATGAAGCGATGATGGTCCCACAAGGGCAGGGATGGGCGCAGTCGTATTTCCTCATGACGTCTGGGCCTAACACCGCCTCGCCCTCATCGCCCATGTCGACACCCACCCATGCACCCAGCACTGTGGACCCGGACCCAGACCTAGCGTTTCTCCATCCTCAACGCTCTTCGCCCGCACGGATGCTTCATTGCCCACACCAGCTCTCTCGACGATATGCATGCCTTTTATGAGCAGCACCAGAGTCACGAGGAATATTACTGGTTATTGGTGTGTGCGTGCGGCGTTTTGGGATGCGTATGGCTTGAGCCGGGCAATGGTCTGGCTCTGGCTCTGGCTCTGGCTCTGGCCCCAGGTGGGTACGCGTACGGGCGTGGTGTGGGGAGGATGCGGTGAGCTTCAGTCTGGCATAATATATGATTTCCAGAGGCTTACTTTTGTGTTGCTAAATCCAGCCTGAGACTGTACGTACCGTTTGGATGACATTGATTGCTTTTAAGCTTTGATTGCATCAGATTTATGGAGTTAGAATTGTGTGCGTGTGGAGGTGGGGTATGCGGAAAAGACTAATGTTAACCACAGCTTGAACGCAAAAAAGCGGCGAGGTGTCTCAGGCGTTCCATTTGAACTGATCACAGATGGCAGGATGTCTTCCCTATTTGAGGGCTTCAGTGAGCCAAACATCTGCTGCATGAACGACTCGAGAGTCGACCGGTCGAATTTGGTCACGTGATGAGAATAGGTCCAAACGCAGAACGGATGCTTGGTGAATCAATCCTCGTTGGGAGAATACAGTGAATTATATGATTCCCCTGAAGTATGAATCTCAATAATTTCGCCAGTGCGGCATTCATCAGAAATAGAATGTTTCGGGACTCCGAAGATTTTTCAAGGCCGACACATGCTCTCGACACTCGATGTCTGGACTGAAATATGGTTCACATTGCCGAGGTCTCGGTTGCTCGATGTATTTAATCTTCATCTCAAGGTGCAGAGCATCCTCAAGTTCTTACTTCTTCCCGTCATCATCACACCTTACCTTACCACACTCCCTTTCAAAAATGCCCTTCACTTCCTCTATTAAACAATTTTTTGGCTTCGGAAACTCCAAGGGCTCCCACAATGGACCGATTCGCCGTCCCCGTGCGCAAGAAATGCAAGTCCCCGCATCACAGCCCTGCACTGTCCGCGAAGACAATGTCAAATTGGTCAACACGGCAGTCTCGCATGCAACCCAGCGTGTTCCTTCACTCAGTTCTGAGAGTGGTTCCTCCTCGTCTAGCAACTCTACCTGCGGATCCTCCCACCCGCTCTGGGCTCTCCCAGAGATGAGGTCCTCTTGCAGACGAGTCGTGAGTGTTCTATTATTTTCATGCGTGGCTCTCGTGCTGTATTGATGTGACGTTTAATGTAGACTGACAGCAACGAGTCGAGGAACCTCTCTAGGAGCTGGCCCTGGGAAGTCACCCAGACTGAGCCCCGTAGCGGCCGTGTACGTATATTTCTCTTCGCATTCAAACCATCTTCTCATGCGTATATTATTTCTGCAGGAAGACTACGGCTTCGACGTTTGGTTGTGTGAAATACCAAAGGCCAAACCTACCCTCGTCTCTTTCCCTATGTATGTCTCCTGGAGTGAGCTCATTGCACGTGTTGCCCTCAAGACACATCGCTCTCCCGAAGACATTGCCTTCTTCTTGAACAAGAAGTACGTTGGGTACGTCAGCAACGAAGCGGAATACGAGAAGTGGCTCGAGACCGCGCATGACGCCAAGACCTGGAAGCCGGACTTGTACATGCTCTGAACATTGGGAGGCCTGATACAGCATGGTACGTGATACGGCAATGTGTAATTCTTTCTTTTCTTATGCATCACGCATAGACTCAATCCTTCATCGCTGCATTCGACGTGCTTGCCTCTGGAATGATGTGCCGAAAGTTGCGGTTGGACGGGATTGCGGACGGTGAGGCTGTGGCACAGGTGAGCGTACTCGACAGCTTCCTGCATTCTTTCTCGAATTCTCTCCTGCCGGCGCCCGCTCTTCTTCCCGCTTTCTCCTTGGGACACTGCAGGCGCTCTTGGTCACATTGGGTGTGTTATTAGCTTCGTGGCAGGGGCTCCCAGATATTCTGCGCCGGCGGGATGTTTGGGTAGTCTTCCTGTTATGGGTGAAGGCGCACTCGGTGTGATTTTGGGTGTTTGTGGCCCTGGGGAGGAAGCGATAGGTGAGCGGAGGAGAGGGTAAGAGGGAGTCTGGAGGGAGCGACGACGGTGCGAGTGCCAGTCCCGTTGGTGCGTCTTGCTCCCGTATATTCTGATTTACCCGCTTCTGGATGCCACATTCTAGACATGCACACCTCCCCCACAGGCTGAATCGTACCATATCGACGGGATAGCGTCGTGCGGCGAAATGGCCCTTCAAAAAACTCAAAAGCCAAAAACATTGCTGTCTTTCTCTTTTCAGTCTCACCTTCTTTCACCTCATATTTTGCTCCCACATGAACAAAATCTAATACAGAAACCAGAACACAAAAGCAAATAACATCAAAACGGGCTGGATAAGCTTAAAAAAAACTTTATAACCCCTAAAAAGCTAACTTGTTCTTGCCTAGACTTTTTCTCTCTCAGGGATCGTGATCACGAATTACAAGAGCATCAAAACTCCAAATTTACAAGTCTCGACGTTCTGTGCCCCATGAGCCATTCCAAATTATCTCATTTGACGTCATTGCTTAATTGCCTCAGTCTTCAGATTGCCCACATCTCTTCCATTACAGAAAACATCAACAACACTACACCATCCTCAAATTCGCAAAGAAAACGGACAGCCTTTCTTCCCTTCTTTTGTTTCCTCTGAATATCTGCGCGTTTCTGGACGACCATCTCTTTTCGCCCTGCTCTTCTATCATGTGCATGGACACCTCCTTTACTCTGATCATTTTCTATTGTTTCGGTATTCTCTTATGGTGCGGCTGCGCGGATTGGAGTTGTTATGGTGTGGGGACGGGGACGAAGCACGAGCACACTGTTCATCAAGGATCTCACGCGACGGCGTGGGATCTGGTTGTCTTCTCATGTGACGACATGGGAAGCAACTCGTCTTTCTGGGTGACGATCCAGAAAGACGGGCAGTGGATTGAGAGTATCCCTGGCCAGGATCTTCTCCCAATGTGCAGCAGATGCTTTGTCTCTTGATCCTTGGGGGCTGAGAAAGAGCGGGAAGATATCTTCGCTTTCATCTTTCATTCGATTGTGACTTTGCCAAGTCCTTTTTTTCGCATCAGAAATTGTTTCATTTTTCTGTGCACAGATATTATTTCTGCAGGTCTATTCAGCAGGTCGTCCTTCCATGCGTTCGCATTGAAGGTTCAAAGAGTTTGGCGCCACTGTCAAAAAAGCCCTTACTACCCCGTTTATCGTCTATAAAACGCTAACTGAAACATCCTTTTTCACAGGCCAAGGTCTCGAACAAAATGTCGAAAACCACAAAGCTACGAGCCCCAGAGTTATCCCCCATAAACCCCTTCCTAGTCTCATCTCACATCATTGCTTATTTATGTTCGCTCTACAGATTTCTCGCCTTAAACCGCAATTTTCCTCAAGAAATATCACTTCAACAAAACATTCAGAAAAAAAAAAACCGATTTCTCAGATCTCAATTTTTTTTTTGGGGGGGGGCACGGACATCTGCTCTTTCTCTGCACGAACATTCTTTTTCATGGACATCTGCTTTCCTCTGTACGAACGACTTCGACTGTGTCTACTATCGGTTTCCTCTGCTCGGACATCTTTCCTTCCCGGTTCTTACCTCTTTTCTCCTCGTCGCATATATCTGTGTTGTCGCGCGCGGATGGGAGATGTTGTGGGACGGGGACAAAGTGGGCGCACACTGTTCATCAAGGATCTCACGCGACGGCGTGGGTTCTGGTTGTCTGCTCATGTGACGACATGAGAGGCAATCCCTGTTTTTCTGGGTGACGATCCAGGAAGATGGGGGATGGATTTGGGGAGTATCCCTGGCCAGGATGTTCTTCTAGTGTGTGGCGGACGCTTCCAGTCTCGTTCTCGCACCCGGTTTCTTCATCGGGACTGAGGAGGGACTGGAAGAATTAAACCCTATCTCCTCCATCCATTTCCTTGTATTCCGTGTTTTTTTTCCATATTACGGGGCTGGATTCTAGTTTATGTATTTTCTTTTTGTTCAGTGCTCATATGTCTGGGACGAATCTTTGCCCTATCCCATCTGTGGCTCATCTGACCTGTCGTCACTTCAAGTTTCTCCCCCAGATCCTTGGAACAATCAAAAATGGCGAGGACCTAATGCTAAGTCTGCCCTCATTTACCTCTTTTTCATGAGTCATGATCCTAGTGTTTCGAGCACTCAGACTTTGAAATTTTTATTATTATATAAGTAAGCTCATGTTCGTTCAAGGAAGGTCCTAGCATGGAAAGCTACAGTATAGAATACTCAGACAGGCCCAGCCGTCTAAAGAGAGGAATTTACACATGACGAAAATAGTAATATGATGGCCTGGGCATTCGGGTCTTGGTGGTTGCGTTGAGGATGCTACGAGCAAGCATGACACTTTCACAAGTCAATTTCGATATCATCCATCAAGCCAGGTAAACATAGTTCTCCAATAAGGAGGATCATTCATTCGCTCCCGATACCAAGCATCGTATACTGAGGCAGGAACACCCATCTCTTCGAGGACTAGTCGAATACTGTGTGGTAGAAGATATATGAGAATATTAATCCGAAGATATCCCTATGTAGCGGAATGCTTTGCAACTCACCCTTCAGCGTCTTTTGAGATGAGTCGAAGCGAAGTGAACTTGTAGTCCAGGCAAAATCCGAAGTCCAGGAATACTGGTTGAATGAAGGTACCTGGGCCCTTTTCACGGTCATCCCCCAGGACGAGCAGCACATTCTGAGGCTCCACATCAGAATGGACAACCCCACAAGAGTGTATATCATGCAGCGCACGTCCAAGCTCGTCTGCCTGTCGTAACATCTTAGTTTGGAATGCCATGAAAGTTCTACGAAATGCAATTTACGAGGTTCCAGATTGCCGTGTGGTCCAGTGCCAGAGAGCTGGCTTTTGCTTGGGGACTGGTCACTAGCAAGCCGTCGACAAGTTCCATAATGTGACCAAATGCAGACTCTCCGTTTGGCAAGCGGAACTAAAAACATTTGCAATATTAGGCCGTTGTGTGAAGTTATGCGAGGCCCAGCGTACTTTGTAAAAGCCATATGACCAAGGGACTGATCGACCTGGAGGGAACAAGGCAGTTGTTTCAACCACTTCATTGAGATCTCAAGCTTTACCTTGAAGATCTTTCATCCGATCAAACGCCCATGCCTCCCTACCTGCGGTATAAGCACCCGGACGCCAGTCGGGGATGTGAGCGTAGCCTTCGATGGGAACAAAATCCGCCAGCGCTGGACCCCCACTGGTACAAACTTTCTTGATATATTTTGATAATAACGGGAAAAGAGTTGTGACGCGATAATACCACAGAACTGATAAGTCCCTTCCAAACTTGAGAATTATGGCCGAACCCCACCTGCACAGGACTAGTTAAAGTCACCCGAAGGTCCTGAGGTCGGCCAAGCAAAGAGTTCAGCATAGCGTGGGGAACTTGACGTTTGAAAGGCGTCTGAATGATGTGTTCGTAGTCCCGGCTGTTCTTGATCAATAAACTGTGTGGGGGATGAATGGGATCTTCAAGAGCGGCTGATCTGAAGGCGATGATGGTTTCGCAAAAGGCCTGCAGTTCATCCATAGTCTTGGGGGGGATAAATTGAAAGAATCCAGCCGTAGTGTCGACGGGAGGGTAAATTTCTGTCATAATGTTCGAAGTGGAAAGCTGTTCGCCGCAGAAGACTGCGCCAGAGTGGTGATCAGACCTAGGCAGTATAGGTTGTGACTTTGTCACACGTGTGACATTTCGTGGCGCAGTCAACCTCAAACGATACACGTTAGACAGGGCTCAAACCTGGCAAATTCTCATTCACGAATTCCTTAACTCTATGCAAGTCAGAACTCTAATAAGAGTGTGTACACTGGGTGCTGGACTTGGAAATTTCAAACCAGAATACTCACAGTTAGGCTCTCCTGCGCTCTCGATGATTTCAACCCTGACAGACTCAATGGATCGATATGGGCGGAATAGTGTAAAATAATTCAAAAAAGCACACTGCCTGAAAAACAGCGTACTCACCTGCTGTTTTACAAAACAGCGACTTGCCCGTGGTGGCAAAAAAAGCACGCGCTTGAGGTTCGTCGGAGAAAAGAAGCCAAGTTAAAGAGCATTTGCACCTCTGACTCCATAGACCTGACGTTGAATGATCCCTGCCTAGAGCTATTGCTAGCAAATTGTCCAATCAAATCCACATGATATTGCTCACCTTCCGATAACAGCTTCTGGTTTCAAACTCGCCTTCACACGATAAATAGACACATGTATACCCATGGCCTCCAAATGTCCTTTCACAATTGCTGACCCAATGAAAGGGTGTTCTCGCAACATCCCTGTGACCACCAAATCCAAGTCTTCGTCACTAATAGAATGCTGGGGACGTGCCGTTGCCAGGCCAGCATTTAGAAGGTGATTGTAAATTGTTTGCCGGGGCACCCCCATAGCAGCAGCTATGGATCTCCAAGAGTTCCCCAATTCATGGAGTCGAAGTGCACGACCCAGAGGCAGTTGGTACAAGGAGGGACCACGGCAACCAGTATATATCCTCGAAGCAGCACTGGACTCAGATGTATCCTCTGCATGGAGAAATTCTTCTAGCTGCCGCATGAGGTTATTGACATCCTCAATAACTGCTGCTGTTGAGGTGACTGGATCGTCCACATTGAGGAGGACGGTACAGACAGCCTTAAGCTGAGTGACTAAACGTTCCACCGAGGGGATATCCACGTTGGGCAATGCATCAATGACGAATTATGAATCACAAATTATGTTGGTAGCTTGGGCGAAGAAAGGGTGATTGGAGTACGATCCAATGCTGAAGACACCTCGAGGCTCAGGCTATCTGCGGCCAGTCACCCAATCCAATCAATTTGTCACGACATTCATTTTACCGTTTAGAACTTTCACAAGTAGGCATAGATGATGTGCTCTTTTTAGATTGCGCTGATGACCACCAACCGCTCTTTCATTTCGCTTTTCATATGTACACAAATTTTCCTCCGGGCCAGAAGTGTACGCACTTTTTTGCAGTGAGATTGCTGTATTAGCTGGTAAGCTAATGCAAATTGATCTCTTTTAGAAGAGAAACCGCCGCGGTACACATTTTTTCAGATTTTGCCTCAGATTCTTAGTGCAAACAGCGCTTTGTTCGAAATTGGACAGGATGAGTGATTTTTTGAATTATTTTACACTATTCCGCCCATAGATCGATTCCTTTGCACCAGGACAGATCGTTATTTCCCCAGCGTAGACACGAATACACTGCGCTTCCGTCAAGTTGTGTGGCAGCGGCCTAAGTGACGACAGGGTTACTAGTACAGGTACACCTACAGTGACGGTGACCTACTAGTAGTGCTGTGCCGCACTACACCATTCTGCAGGATGCACTCCTGCCACACATCCTCCTAGGAGGACTCTTCTTCACTCTGGGTCTAGCTCAAAATCAAGCGCGGTTTGCGGTTTCGATTCCGTGTTGCTCGCATATCTGCAACCTCGACGCCATACAGAGTCCATCCATCAGCAAGCCACAGCGAGCCAAATCAGTGCAGAAGACGGTGTTGTGTGACGGCTATTGTCCTTGCTACAACCTAGAAGACGGCCCGAACGACTACTCCCCATCGCTCTTGACATACACACCCACCTCTGCATCCATGCCCTTCCCTTGCAAAACATCCCCCTGCCCTGTGTCTCCCTACACGCATCCTGCCCTGCATAAATGTGATGCCCCTCTTCCTCCCTCAAAACCTTTCTGCACACACTCACCAACCCCACCACCTCCCAAACTGCGCCACTCCATCCTTGCTCCCAATCCGCACCTTACCACCCCTCCCTCGATGACTACAGCCTCAATGCACCCTCACATGCCAAAAACTTCCCCTTCAAAGAGAATGCATGGCTCCTGAGTGTGTATATTTTTCATAAGGCTGGTAACTATTCCTGAGCCCAGCATTCTCACCCAAGCTGACACTTGCTCCGCTGCATACCCTCCTCCTTACCTTCCTTTCTATCTACCAGACTCTGGTTCACAGTGGGGAATGGTGGGGTAATGGAGTGAGGATTATCTTGTGGAGTTTCTTGAAGAGGGTGGAAGTGGAACACTTGAGTTTGGTATTGGAACAGGTGTTGGTGAGGTGCATGTTTGGCCACGATGAGTTCCAGAGATGGTGCGGCTGACATCATTGTGGGAAGTTCAAAGCTGGGCGCAACTCGCTCTTCCCTCGCCGCCTCGCGGAAATACACAATCATGTGTATCATCATTTAATCGGGATGCTCCTACTAGTACTGATACTCGTAAGGCTGCGCTTAGCTCAGTGCAGCTGCCGTAACGGCGTACATCCATTTTCTATATCTGTCTCCACACCCACGCCTGCGTCTACTGCGTCTACATCTGCCAACACACCCACCCGACGCAGGATGTACACGCTCACACAAGTGATTCCCCACTCCCATGTGACTGGACATGCTTGTGTGCGATACAATATTTTCACCCCCCCTCCACTTTCACGACCCCATGGTAGTCGACTGGCAAAGGATGGAAAGGGGAGAGGGACTCCCGCCCCACCACGCGAGTCTTTATTATACGATGAAGAACCTACTTCCATAACAAGATCCACGACCACAACTTCGCTCCCGACCCCGACCCCAAGGCTCTACGACCTTCCCACTTTCTATATCGCCTACGGCGCGCCCCTCGTCCGATGGCGATATAGCGACTGGATGTGAGGTTGGAGTGGGCGTAATTATGTGATGCTTAGTGATGCTGCTGATCGGTTGCAGACGCAGGTGAGGGTTCGGAAGAGGGAAGGCAAAGGGCTTGGGCAGGGAAGTGAGCGTATAGATGAGAAAAATGGGGGTGATACGAATTCTTAGCAGAGCCTGGTGATGCGTTAGCAGTGGTCAATTCTGATCACGTGGTGGGGAAAAGAATGTTTTCGGCCACAAATGGTGGCCAGCACTTGCACAAGGAATGATTGATGAACCATCTCCAGACAGTCGTCTTGGACGCGAAAATACAGTAGGTTCATCCTCTGCATCACCAGACCTCTCGAGTGCCGCCTTCATTAGAAATAGAATATGTCTCGGGATGTTTAAAGGGTTAGCAGATTTTTCAAGGCTAGCACAAGGTCTCGAGGCTCGATCTGTGGACCGAAATATGGTTCACATTGCCGAAGGTCTCGGTTGCTCAATGTATTTAATCCTCATCTCAAGGCGCAGATCATTTTCAAGTTCTTACTTCTTCCCGTCATCATCACACCTTACCTTACCACACTCCCTTTCAAAAATGCCCTTCACTTCCTCTATTAAACAATTTTTTGGACTTCTAAAACACCACAAAAAAAAAAAAACAACCCTTTTAACGTTCAAATCCCTGTTTCAGACTTCTCTCCCATTTACAACACCCAACTCTGACCCTTACCCGAATATCCTCTTGAGACCACGAGCATCGAAACACCAAAAGCTGTAAAACAAGCTCTAGAACCGGACACTTTTTCCTACAAGTTAATCTCACAATATCTGCTATTTGCCCATCATCCCGAAAAAACTGTCACCGCGGTTTGAGAAACTTGGAAGTTACGCTTGCGTACCTTCCTGCTGGACGACTTATCTGGACGTCTTTATTATAGACACGTGTCTTTTTACTTTGTTAAAGACTACGCTTTTTTTCCTGAACCGTTTCAGTGTTAGCTTACTTTCTACTTTCGCTTCTATAGAAGGGCGAGAAAGAGTCGGGGGTTCCTAGTTCTCTGTTTCGTAGACGACGTGTAACCCTCTTCTAGGACCGGTCCCTATGAGAGTTAGGTGACGGGCAGAAAGACCTAGCAGTGGGTCTTTCTGCTCAACGAAGGGTACAGCAGTGTACTCTTCTGTTGGTTTAGGGTGCGGCAGCGCATTCTAGGAACTACTTGTCACACGAGCACGAAGCAGGGGCAGGGGTGTGGTATTGTTGAGGTTAGGCGCGTCGGCGTGGTATTCTCTTATGGCTTTGTTATCTTTTACTAGTCTCATTTCCTCCACAGGTACGTGTACTATCTTCTCGTCCCGCTTTTTCTCTACCAGCAGGTCTTTGCGCGTCTATAAGTCTCCTTTGTTTTCTTCCCTTCTTTCCGACAGGCAAAAGAAACGCTTAAACTCCTACCACATCACAACAACTACAAAAGACATTACCTTCTCTACACCCGTTAGACTTCTGACTCCGTTAATTCGTTACTGCAGTTTACTCTATTAAACCTTACCGAGTACCCCGTGTCTTGCAGCTCTGAACATTTAAACCTCAAAACTACGAGAACATTAAGCACTAGTGCTAGGGACTCTCTCTTTTTCAGATCCGTTCTTGTTCAATCGAAAAATCCCCAATATTTCAAAAAAAATTCGAATAGGTCGGGCAAAACTACAATAAACGAAAACAGAAGACCAAAGACATAATCTAAAACAAGTACACCCTCGTTTTATACTCCACTTTCTTCCACTCTGACTTTTCTCTTTCTGTCGTTACAAAAACCGAAAACTCAAAAAACTTCCCGGTAAAGCGGCGTGCTGCGATAGGGCAGCTATACCATGCTAAGTCGGACACCCCCTCCACACGTACAGATCTTACACCGTAGGTCTTCGCCCACTTAGTCTTATATGCCCTCGTTCTGCGTGGTTGCCCTGACCGTGAGCGTGGCAGCAGCGAGGGAGGTCTGAGGGAGAATGGGAGAGGAGGCGAGTGGATAGCGAAGGAGGGGTCCCGGTGTTTGTGGGTTTTAGTGTGGCTCACGCGGAAGTGGGTATTGTCCTTCTGATGGGTTTGTAGGGCGGCCGCGTCTTATAGACCCTCGGGGACGGTGCTTCGATTATTGTGTGGGTTACACTGGTTCTCGCGGGACGTCACAGGGTTCCTCTTTCGCCCTTCTTCTCGCCCGCGGCCGTCCTCTCTTAAGCTCTTTCTTACGTCCTTCGACAGCTCATGCGAGTGGACACGGTGTCGGAGTGGCAGGCGTTAGGGCAGGTTGGCGTTGAAAGCCGTGTAGTAAGGTCTCCGTTCGTGCAGCTTACGTCGCTACTTCCTAACTCAGATACGCACTACGTATTCTTTTCTTTCTTAATGTGTAACGGCATAGTGCATGGTACGACATAGTCCGGAGGGTTACAAGTCTCGTACATGTTCAGGCCGAAGGTCCAGAACCGCAGTACGCGCCAGAGCTCGGTGAAGAGCATAAGGCGAAGCAACGACTGCATGGGTTGCATGAAGAACAAGTTCTTCTTTCCGTTACAGAAGCCCTCTCGCTACACAGAACTCCCGTTGTGCACGTTACTCGAGTGAGGTCCTCTGTATGTATCCCTTTCTCTGCTCCCATCCAAACCGGAAACCATAAAGTGTGTTGGTTTGCAGCTTCGGCATCAGAAGGACGTCTTTATTATATGCGTACTCTTCTACCAAACTTACGCTTCTCTTTATATGCATGTGCCGGCGATGCCCCCGAGTCAGACCCACTGAAGGGTCCCGGTCGAGGATCTCTCCAAGGAGCTGAGCAACGACAGTCAGATGTAATTTGCAGTGTAGTTATGTCGTGCTCTCGGTGCGTACTTTTATTATCTTGTGAGTGCTGAGCAGACGTCCTCCTGGAAGTAGAGACCCTCTCGGGTCTCGCCCACCCTCCTAGGCGTCCATCTCAACGATCTGCTCCTCCTTGGTGAGAGTCTTGACTCACTTCCTTGTGCGACCCAACGTACGCTCTGACGGTATAACTGGTTAAACTGTAACAGAAGCGCCTGTCACGTTCCGACGCTACGCCCCTGAACGTAAAGAACGCGTGCCCCTGCCGCTTAGCCAGGTAACACCCTCGGGAACCTCAAAGGCTTC
>MU134529.1:74197-90138 GCA_015039355.1 Ramaria rubella
ACAATAATTGAGCATCTTGTTCTCGCACAAATATCATACCTGGCGGCTCAACATGTATTTATCAGCGTAGTCACCCTGTTCTTATCTGACCGAAATTCAAACCATATCCAGTTCAAGCCATCGTATTCCAAAATCGAGCCTCCAGTAGTGCAATTCGTACACAAAAGAAAAGGGAAATGGCTTGATGATGAAAGAGATCCGAAGGGACACAGGTGGGAAAAGAAGAGGTGAAAAGAGGAATAACACGTGACGACCGTGAGTATGGGAGTGGTATGTGTGGTCCCTGTGGTGTGTAAGGCCTAAACATAATCATGACACGACAAGAAAGGTGCTGGGGTACGCGGCCTGGCCCTCGGTGCGCAAGTGGAGGATGAAACCGTATATCAGGGTAATATGTCGTCAACGCCGTCCGCATCGCGACGTCAGGTGAGCTGTCGTTGTCGTCCGTCTCCCCTTCCTGCTCACATTTCTTTTATCCCGGCTCACGCCATCCCTTCGACTTGCCTCATCCCTCCCCTCCATGCCTCAACCATAGCCGCGCCTCCTCCACACCTTACTCCCAATCGCCCAATCGCTACACCAGTTGCCTCCATCCCATATTTTTCTCCCCTTTCCTACGCCCCGCCTTCACACCCAAACCTGATCCCACATCCCACCCCAGCACCTCCCCTGTTCCATAATTTCTAAATCCCAGGTTGAGACGAGGACCCATGATATATCTTGGAACAAAGACATCTCAGGTGGGGATAGCATACCAGATGCTGCGGATGGCGCGCGTGGGGAAGGTCGGGGTGTTGCGACCTGCTTCGAGAATGTCTTCCATAACCATTCAAGTCGCGCCTTCAGCACGTCGTTCGTATCTCCGTGAGCATCTGTGTGGAGGACGATGCAGCGAACGATGCACGTTGTGTCGATAATATTCACGCCGGCAGTGTGGTGATAATGGAGGGTCAAATAACAAAATGGTAGCAGAAATCAAATATATGAATAGGATAAAGCTGCGCATAGATCGACACTTGAGTTGGACGAGAGGAATTATGCGGGGTAGACGAGCCGAGAAGTGTAGGCGGGCTAGTTAGGTCGGATAGGTAGACCAAGCACATAAATAGGGAACAGCGGGAGGGCAGAGTGTGTTGTTGGGTAGTTGGGAGCCACGAATAAGATGGGTCGATATAGGAGTGTACGTGAGTCGGGCTATATCTCATACCACTCACTCTCCATCCCCTCCAAAATCGCACAAACTCCAAATCCAAAAATCCACAATCATTCCTTCTCATCCTCACAACGGTCCTACCGTGACACATCGAAGGAATAAGTCTGCCAAAACGTGCTTATCGGCTCGGAACTTACCACACAACCAATCTCCCACACACTATGCCCATACGTGTCCAACACCTAGAGCCACGGCAAGAGCCAGACTCCTGCCCCGGACCACGCCTATACGCCTCTCTAAACCCTGCACTCGCACCTCCAGTAATGATTATGGTGCTGCTCATGAAAGGCGTGCATATCGTCGAGCGAGCTGGTGCGGGGCGTTGACACATCCGTGTGGGCGAGGATAGAGAAACGCCAGGTCTGGATCGGGGATCGCGTGCAGATCCCTGGTGCGTAGGTGCGTGCGCCGCTTCTAGGTGGGGGTCGACGTGAACGATGAGGGTGAGACGATGTTAAGACCAGGCGTCGTGAAGTGATATGATCCCTGCCCTTGCGGGACCGGCGTCGCATCGTCCCCCACCTCATCCGCGCCCGTCGAACCGCCACGAAGCCCCGACGTATGGAAACACCACTGCAAAATGGGCCACGTAAATGTTTTTTTCCATCTCTGCCCTCTGCCATTCCCTGCCCACCATCCCCTTTCCGAATACCACCCTCTCGCTTCTCAACCTCGCCTACGCCTCCAACCCTCTGCGTCCATAAGCGTCGCATGCTGCCCTCCTACTACACCCATTCTAACCCGCACCACACCAGCACGAACACTGGGCGCGATATCACTATCCGACGATGAGCGTGACACAGGCGGCGTAGGCAACGAGTCGTATAACGTCGGACTCGGGAGCGGAAGGGTGGTCGTGGGGGTGGTCGTGGAGGTGGGTTGTACAGGGATGGGTGGTGGGTAATTCGGCAACATGAGCCCCGTCGTATCACAAAGGCTTGTGGGTGCGTTGTGCGGTCAGGGTGATTCTCTTTCTTCTTCTCCCTCTCCCGTGCGGATGTGGACAGAGGCAGGGACGTGTAGTGCAGGTGATAATGCGAGAAGCCTGTGCCGAACATTGGCAAGCCCAGTCTCAAGGGAGTGGGGAATCGGTTGCGCGCGCGCAAGGCGTGTTGGCAGATGTGAACGTAGATGTGAATGTGGAGGCGAATGATGTGCATGTAGAAACGAGTGTACGCCGTCGAGGCGGCTGCATGATCTGAGCGCGGGGAAGGCAGCACTATGAACAGAGGTAGGAGCGTCCCAAATGAATGAAGCGGTGCGAGTGCGGTTCTTTATTGCTACGCTGGGGCGAGGAAGCAATTGGAGATGCATTGAGTTTGGATCGCGCACGGATGCCACTCATTCCTGCACACGCATGCACACCATAACCGGAACACACACCTCTAGCCTCCGACCAAGCCCAGCCGCTCCATGCCCATCCCCACACTCGCACACACCCTCTTCGATAAGTTCCGACCTCCCATTATCAGCTCCATCAGCGCACGCTGATGCGCTCGTCGTGGAGGGTGGTGAGGATGAGGAATGTGCTGCGGATGGTTAAGGGGGGCTTGGGGCTTGAGAGTCACACCTGGGATGTGAGCTCGGGAAACAGAACTGGGGAGAAATGGTATTGAGGAAGAAACTGGGTGGATGGTGCGGTGATCCAAGCGCGGCGGAGGAAGTGTCTGAGTCGATGCGGACGCTGGAGATGGCAGACTTGGGAAGGTGGAGTTGGGTGAGTCCTGAGAATATTGGATGGGAATAATCGGGGAGAACAGCAGTATTTGAGCATACCTTTGACAGTAAAAATGAGAACGTGTGTGGAGGCCTGGGGGATGTTTTGCGGGGGAGGAGGTCGGGCGCGTAGATAAGAGTGAGCTTCAACTTCGTGGTGTGTCTGGGTGTGTCGATGGCGGTGGTGAGTTTTCTTTCGGGCCATCTAGACTCTAGCAAGAACTAAGAAGGATATACGCTCCAAATAGTCCCAACACAGCATTGGCTTCTACACTGGTTGTGATTAGCTGGTGGGACGCTGTATGGCATCGGGGTCGCAGGAGATGTGTGTGGAGACGAGCTCTGAAGCGGTGTGGAATCGAAACCATAAACTGAGCATGATGTTGAGCTGGATCTAGAGTGAAGTAGAAAGTGCATGTGTGGAGAGTGCATGCGCATGCGGATGTGGGTGAAAGGAATGCACACCAAGGTGTCTACTATCTTGTACGCGTTTCCGTGTTTGTTAGCGTGTCAAAGGCATCATGCTCGTTGATATTCTGCCAGTGCTGAACCATCCAGAGCCTAAGAGAGACTACTTACTGTAAACAGTGTAAATTAAGAAGTGTGCGTAGGACGTAGCTTCGGCGCTTCTGAGCGCTTCGGAAATGACATGCCATCGCTCCTTGCTCTTTCCTCCATCTACCATGTCTCAAGATACTACTTTCTACTCATTGCATGGTGAGTCACGAAGGCATGAATTATGATGGGAACCCTGACCGTTGGTCGTTCAGTTGTCAAGGCAGTAGGACTGCCTGTGCAACGGTTTGGCAAAGCTCCCAAGGCCTACGTGAAGATCAAGGCTTCCCAGTCTCTTCAGATGCGTACTAAGACGGCCAATCGAGCCATAGATCCAGTGTGGGATGAAAAGTTTCAGATGTGAGTCACCGTGATGTCATGCTTATCCATGGGTCTCATGTACATTTCCCAGTTCGGTTACGGAAAACCCACCTACGACGGTGCTCATTCGAGTCATGCATGAATCTTCTACGCATATCAATACGTGTCTTGGTGCCTACAAAATCGAGCTGCAAAGTCTCACCGAGATGGCCCACTCGCCGCAGGGTAGGTGTTGCTTTTGCACCGTTACCTTCGCGCTTACATCGTCCTGAAACAGAACGCAAGCTGAAACTGGCCGATCCTGAGGGCAAGAATGACGGTCGTGATCGAGGATTCGTATTCATTCAAGTCACTAGGCAGAACGTTGAAGAGGTTGGAATCACAGCTATCGCTGGTGCTACCGCAGCCATAGATGCTGGAGGCATCGCCATAGTAGCAGGTTTACCAGTTGCTGTGGGCACGGCCATAGTTGATGCGGTCTCGAATCCCCCGAGCCTCGCCACTGCCATTGGAGGTCTTGTTTCAAAGTTGAAGGTCTTCATCGATGTGATCGACAAAGTATCCAAGGTGTGCAGCATGTCCTTGAACACCGATGATACTGTTGAATAGCTTGACTGCAGCTGCACCCGTATATCAACATTGCGTGGGCAATTACGTCGTCCCTTTACAAGGTCTGTCTTACGTTCCCGCACGTGGTTCGTGGCAGCTGACGGCGAAAATGACAGGCGGTGGACGGGCAGATCGAGAGGGATGCAGAGATCATCCAGCTCGTGGATGATATGAAAGATATTTACTCCTTCGTCGATGCAACCGAAGGATTGAGAAAGAAAATCCAGCACCTGGAGGACACAATTTCCAGCATTTTACAACAGACGGTGGAATGCGTGGCTTTCATTCGCGAATATAGCGGAAAGGGCTTCGGAGGTGTGTGTTCTGTTGTTTCGCATAGCACATTTACCCACTGGTCATTTAGAACGACTTATAAAACAGTTCATCTCCGACAAGGGACAAAGGATAAGCAACTTTCGTCAAGCATTTAGCGTCCTCAGGGCGAAGTTTGATTCTAGTATAAACATTCAAACGGCCATAGTTTCGTTTCGCATTTCTGAGGGGGTACAGAGACTGAGTGCGTACATTCTCATTGCTCCATCCATGCTTCGAAAGCTGACTATTACATTATCATGTAGCCATAAATATGGACTTGAGGCCAGCCAAAATGGATGCCTCTCTGCGTAAGGAATGTCAGCCCGATACCCGCCATGACATTATCAGTTTCATTGCACATTGGCTCATGGATCCATCACCTGAGAATGTGCTATGGCTGCATGGGGTTGCAGGATCAGGGAAAAGCACAATTGCGACAACAATTGCAAACTATTTCCGAGGGACTGGACGACTAGGTGCCTTCCTCTTTTTTGATCGGAAGGCTGAGAGTGACCCATCAATTGTCATTCGGACACTGGCATACAAGCTAGCATCAACTGACTCTCGAATTAGGGAGGCTGTGTCTACTGCCATTGAAAGCAATCATGACATTGCTGAATCCACACTTGCCCAACAAGTTTCCAAACTGCTTATTGAGCCACTCTCCCAATGCCAGGATCTCTGCAATGAAGGGCCAATTGTAGTGATTATGGATGCCCTGGATGAATGTGGCAATCCAGATTCCAGAGAGCAACTTCTCAAGCCACTTGTGAAGGGACTGAGCAGGATACCCTCTTTCCTGCGTATTTTCATTACCAGTCGTCACCAGCCTGATATCTCTGAGTATTTTGAAAGATGTACAAAAATCCTTGCCTTGCCATTGGATATCACAGCAGAATCCAACATGAAAGATACCCAGTCCTATCTTCAGAATATGTTGGTGGATATTCAGGAAAGAAAGAATCTCCCAGCTGAGTGGCCAACAAAGGATCAGGTTGATGCACTCCATGCACGATCTGCTGGACTTTTCATCTGGTGTTCAACTGCCATTAAATTCATCAATGCACCATATCCAATTAAAAAGCTAAACACTCTCCTTGGTACAGATGTTCAAAATTCAGCTGAAGAAGAATTGGATAAATTGTACCAAATTGCATTGGAAGAATCAGGACTGGGGAATGATACAACAGATTTTCAAAATATATTTGGCACTATTATATGTGCCAAGGAGGCTCTACTTCCTGAGACCATTGACAAACTCCTTGGGTTTGATTCCAGCCATCCATCTCTCTCTACAATCAAGTATCTTGGCTGTGTTGTTAGTTCAAAGGCCACAGAACCTGTGCACTTACTACATCCCTCCTTTGCTGATTACCTCTGTGATCCCAATCGTTGCAAGAACAAAAATTGGTTCATCAATACAACATACCACCATCATGTTCTTGCTGAGAGATGCTTCAAAGTTATGAGAAGTGGAGAGAATGGAAATGGGAATGATGGCCTTCATTTCAACATTTGTGGTTTAGAGACATCTTATCTGTTGAACAATGATGTGAAGAACCTGGATGCTCATGTCAGAGAAGCCATATACCCTTCCCTCTCCTACTCATGTCGTTTCTGGGCTAACCACCTCCACCCCATTTCTAAAATGGACTCAGACCATAAGGTTCTGTGGCAACAGCTCAAAGACTTCTTCAATATCCAGGTGCTGTACTGGGTGGAGGCACTTAGCCTGATGAACCTAATTACAATTGGACCTCCAATGTTGCAACGTGCCAGTGAATGGCTTCAGGTAATACTTCAATGACAAATGTCTACATAACCATACTAATGAGCTATTGACATTTAGGACATTGATCCAGAACTAAAGGATTTTGCAACTGATGCAAGAAGATTCATGATCACTTTTCAAGAGCCTATCTCAGAATGCACACCTCATATCTATTTGTCTGCACTTCCATTTTCACCAATGACATCTAAAGTTAGACAGCATTATGCCAGACACTTCCAAAATACATTTTTTATCCAAAGAGGGGGACTTTATGCTTGGCCAACAAACATCAAGGTCTTTGAGGGGCACAGAGATAAGGTCACATCTGTGGCATTCTCACCTGATGGGAAACACATTGTCTCAGGTTCAGATGACAGCACTGTTCGTGTCTGGGATGCAGAGACAGGAAAGGCAGCATCTGCACCTTTTGAGGGGCACAGCAGGGGAGTCACATCTGTGGCATTCTCACCTGATGGGAAACACATTGTCTCAGGTTCATGGGACAACACTGTTTGTGTCTGGGATGCAGAGACAGGAAAGGCAGCATCTGCACCTTTTGAAGGGCACACTGACCCAGTCACATCTGTGGCATTCTCACCTGATGGGAAACACATTGTCTCATATGATGGGACTGTTCATGTCTGGGATGCAGAGACAGGAAAGGCAGCATCTGCACCTTTTGAAGGGTCCATTGGCCCAGTCACATCTGTGGCATCCTCACCTGATGGGAAACACATTGTCTCAGGTTCATGGCACAGGACTGTTTGTATCTGGGATGCAGAGACAGGAAAGGCAGTATCTGCACCTTTTGAGGGGCACACTGGCCGAGTCACATCTGTGGCATTCTCACCTGATGGGAAACACATTGTCTCAGGTTCACGGGACAAGACTGTTCGTATCTGGGATGCAGAGACAGGAAAGGGAGTATCTGCACCTTTTGAGGGGCACACTGACCAAGTCACATCTGTGGCATTCTCACCTGATGGGAAACACATTGTCTCAGGTTCACATGACAGCACTGTGCGTGTCTGGGATGCAGAGACATTACAGGCAGCATCTGCACCATTTGAGGGGCACACTGGCTCAGTCACATCTGTGGCATTCTCACCCAATGGGAAACACATTGTCTCAGGTTCATGGGACAAGACTGTTCACATCTGGGATGCAGAGACAGGAAAGGCAGTATCTGCACCTTTTGAGGGGCACACTGACCGAGTCACATCTGTGGCATTCTCACCTGATGGGAAACACATTGCCTCAGGTTCACGGGACAAGACTGTTCGTATCTGGGATGCAGAGACAGGAAAGGGAGTATGTGCACCTTTTGAGGGGCACACTAACCGAGTTGCATCTGTGGCATTCTCACCTGATGGGAAACACATTGTCTCAGGCTCATCTGACAGCACTGTGCGTGTCTGGGATGCTGAGACAGCAATTTTGGTATCTGAAGATCTTGTGAAGAACTCTCTTTCTAATCCTAACACCTCCTCCATTCACCTTTTGCATATTTCACATTTTCATCATGGTTGGATGCATGGGACTAATTCAGAATTACTCTTTTGGGTACCCCCTGATTGCAGGCCTGCATTTTGGTGGCCACAGAACACAGTAGTCATAGGCAAACATTCTACCAAACTTGATTTCCACAATTTTGTTCATGGAAGTTCTTGGGCTCAGTGCCACACCCCTGATTGAAGGGTTGTAGGCTAGTGGAGGTGCATAGCAGTAGATTGAATTTTTATTGACTGTCCCCTCAGTGAAACTTTCTGTAGTGTGTTAAACACACCTTTTTGCTCTTTTCTTCTCCCACATTGTTTGAAGGTGTTTTACTTGTTGTGTCTGTGGTTTTCAATATCGGCAGGTACTGGGAAAGTGACCTGACCTATTATGCAATATTGTTTAGTCCTGAGCTAAAATATGACTGTCCTCAACAATCTAAGTACAGTGTCACACATGACATTATCTGGTTCAATGGAAATCATAAAGCCTAAAAGAAGAAAGACATATGTCTCAGCATGGCTGGTTCCCAGGATGCACTTAAGTAATAGGTATGTAGTTATGGAAAGATTCTGAGGATGCACATTCTTGGTGGACAGGTTATCAGAATGTTCTCTTATAATACAAGTGAGCTATACATCTACACCACCATTCATCAAACTACCCTCAGCCTGGATCCATCTCTGCTTAGTGTGGCACGTGCAACCTTTCTTGCATGTTCACTGCACTCGCATTCAGGTTGTCATATCTAACAAGGTATACATGGTATGTCAACTGATGTCACATAATATAACAAGAAACATGCACATTTTGATAGCATGGAGGACGAAGCCTGTGCTCCCACTTGTGGTGTGCATACACCCCGGAAGCATCTGATACTGCTTTGTCCAAGTATTGAGGAGATTCGGTGTGAGGTACTGTGGCTCTGCGTGCAATTTTGTATGTAAGTTTGCAAGGGTCTAGTGTCATTAACATCCTCAAAAAAAGAGAGGTGGGAGCCTTTGTGCCTGGATGTGAGGGCTGTCCACTACAATGTTGCTGCTGCCCACAAGATAGGGCTAGCACAGCTCACACTCGGAGGAAACGAGCAGCCTGGGCACAAATACTAACATCAGTTCATCCCGCGCACATAGACCAGATGGTGAGCAGCCCACTTATGCATCCCACTCCCCTTGAAGAGGTCTTCACGTGTCTCATAAATTTTATCCTGCGTCTGCTTGCATTTCACTATCCAAATACGTTGTTTTTCGTTCACCACTTCAAGCTTGGCGTCCACAGGACTACTGAATCACAAGACACGTGTCAGAAAAGTGAGATGTAAGATACGACAACAACACACCCGGTTCGCAAGCATTATCTGTATACGCCCAGGTTGATCAAGCGCATCACGTCTTCGGTATACGATGGTGGAAAGTTCATGTGTGACAGGACGTAAAAGACAGACGGTGGCAACTCTGTGTTGTTGATGACAAGGAGGTGGTGCTGGCCCAGTATGCACACCTGAAGAATAAGGAAGAGGAAGAAAAACATGCAAGAGAGCGCTGCTCGTCTCCCAGTCGTTCCAGCACCCCCGCCACAAGAATACCGCCGCCGTTGTCGACCACAAGATAATGTCCACCCAGGTGGATGTTGGCGAGGGTGAGCATCTGGGTTGTGGTGCGGGATGAGCAGGAGGGCGGGTAAGACTAGAGGCCAGCTTGCCCAGTGCATCCACTGCCATCCAGGCGCACCTCCCGGATCCGCGTCGGGTCCTTCATGAACCAGTACTCTGCAATGTGCCAGAGCGTCGGCTCCAGCGTTGTAAACGACTTAGAGTACCTCTGGATGGATCCACAGGTCAGCCAAGCTACGCACATCGGTGAGTTCAATGGCACGGGTGCAACTCACTTGGTTTCCTTGCGCTTCCGGTACTCGTCCTTACTGTACTCGGTTTGGAGGGCATAGTTGGCATGTTGCTTGATCTGCGCCCTGATGATATCCTCGATGCAGACGCCGCTCCGCTTCAGCGATTCAATCTCGAGGGTCGTGAGTGGCTGGACGAATTGGCCATCATTGACCTACTCATTGGTAGCATTCGTGTCCTCTAATGGGCAAGGGTGATATATTACCTAGACGTGCGGGGATGGAGTCGACATGTGTCACAACATACCTTGACCATCCTCGATGGGCTTTACATAAATTTGCAGGCATGATTTTCAACTCCTTGTTCACGATTTCGTATGTATGACCATGCGGTTGTCCCAGCAGTGCGTTCCCCTTGAAAGTTCCATACTTCCCCAACAAAGTCAGAAGCCGAAGCACAGAAACGCACACAGCCCACTCTCGACGTATGTGGTGGAATGCAACTGCATGCTCCTTATTTCGGTGTTGGGTAATCGCAGCAGCACTGTCTCCAGACCATACCAGGCAGTCTTCAAGAAGCATAGGTGCAGACTGAGCCATCTTCAGCTGGCCATTGTTGAAATGTTGAACGTGGAGCCCAGCAGGGGCACAGTCATAAACTGCTATGTAAGCATCTCCTCACGTCACTACACTCCAGGTCCAGCTCAAGATGAAGTGTGGTTTATGGTTTCAATTCCATGTTGCTCCTGATACTGACCATACAGTGTCCACCAGTGAGCCACAGCAAGCTACAATCAGTGTCAATCACTGCAGAAGATGGCATTGTGGAACAAGTTATTGGAACATGTCTTTGCAGAAGCCTAGACGACAGCCTGAACATCAACTCCCCATTGCTCTCGACGCACACCCACCTCCTCACACATGCCCTTCCCCTACAAAACATCTCCCTGCTCCCACTCACATGCATCCTCCGTCCTCCTCGCAAAAGACACACCCCTCTGGCTCCCTCAAATCCTCCCCTCACATTTCCACCTGAAACTCCCCTCCCCATCTGCGCCTCTCCATCCTTACCCTTAATCTGCACTTTTGCACCCCTCCCTCGACGACCACAGCATCTCTTTAACACACCCTCACATGCCAAAGGACCTCCCCTTCAAACACGACTCACAAGCATGCATGTGTTTCATGAGGCTAATACTAACCATTCCCAGGTCTACCGTCTCTAGCGTCCATGCCCTTGCTGTTGCTCAAATGTATGATTTCCACTGCTCCACCACATCACCATGTTCCTGCTGCATACCCCCACTTCTTCTCCGCCTCACTGTGGTTCACAATGGAGGGATGAGGTAATAATGGAAGCGTAATTATCGGGTGGGAGTGCTCAGTGGAACAGCTGAGTTTGGTACTAATTGGGACGGGTCTTAGTGGAGGTGTATTCGGGCATGAGTTCATGAGATGGTGTGGCTGACATCAGTGCAGTGAGGTTGAAGCTTGGTGCATGTCCCACTCTTCCCTCACAGGCCTCACATGAATACACAATCATGCAGACTGGCACCACATCGTTTGGGATGCTCTCTACTTCTGCTCGTAACCCCCAATGCCTAGCTCATTGCAGTCCCCATGACAGCATACACCCATATCCACATCCACATCCACATCCACATCCACTGGCATTCCTCCGTCTGCCAACACGCCTGCACTCTTTACCCCATGTACACATGCCAAACGAGACACCCTTGGAGACTGGACATGCTCGTATGCAGCACAGGATTCTCACCCTACAACTTGCCCTTCACACCCCCTCCATCCCTGTGTGCCTGTGACAATCAACAGAAAAATGATGGAAGCGGGGAGAGGGACTCCGGTCGCATGTTGCAAAAATCGAGAAAGCCTCGGCAGGCCTAGTGGTCTGACGAAACCTGTCCAGGTCCCCGCAAGGTCTCCACCAGCCTAGCAGGACCCTTAGTAGGTTATCCCAGACCTGGCCTGTGCCTGGTGAGGACCTGGCAAGGTTCTGATGAGGCCGAGTGAGGTCTTAAGTCTTGAATTGATTTATATCAGGCTTTATAAAGATGTAGAATGTTCAATAATTAATATACAAGTCTGTCATTTAAAAAAAAACGTAAGAATGCATCACTGTCAACTAGGTCATTGAGATAATACCATCCGACCTTTGAGAAGGTCAGAATCATATGACAACCGCATAGTAGATACTTCAGCATTACGAAGTGATAGTTCTTTTCTTCTACAACGGTGCAGCCCCCCCACTTCGTGGCAGGAATCCAAGCACTTGGATGGAGGATGCGAATCAAAGCGAGATCAGACCACTTTCCTGAGCTGTCTTCACAAGAAAACATGTATTGCAGTCACCTGAAGGTCATGGGTTCCGTGTTGATTACTACACAATCATAGCACTCACGGCTGTGGAAGCACGGATTACATCGCAGAATGTCTTGCTTCACTGTCCAATCTTCCAGAGACCGGTAGTTTAAGTAAATGCATTGATATGGAGTAGTCTGAACAATAATTAGTGACAAATTATATTTTCTGATCTGATTCAGATGCATGCCTTCAGGTCCCCTGAAGGATGGGATTCTTCTGGCAAAGTCTTGGCGAGGAATGTCTGCAAATGCAACTCAAAGCGTTGAAAGGCCGGAATTCCAATTTTTTGCTCCTGTACTTGGTGAGCATAAACTTTCTTTTGATGGGCACCAAGAGCCCAGTGCTGGTCAGAGTGCTCTGGCTCAGGTGGCGGTTCACCGTCATCGGTAGCATTTTCTGCTGCAGACGCCTGCTGAAGCTGTTTATCATGTAAATCAATAGCTGTTTGAATGCACGCCATTGCTTCTTGATTTTCGTCAATGTGTACCATCTGTATCCAGAAATCAATAATAAACCATTTGTTTAACTTGGTAGAAAATAAATGTTACCTGCTGTTCTGTATCTCTAAAATTGGTCTGGTCATAGGCTTGCTGCACTTCTTGCTGGAAACCTTTGCCTGGGTGTGTAGTATAATTTTCCATCGCTCCCTTTTGTTGCAGGTCCTCGGCGA
This sequence comes from Ramaria rubella, assembly GCA_015039355.1. NCBI lineage: Eukaryota > Fungi > Basidiomycota > Agaricomycetes > Gomphales > Gomphaceae > Ramaria > Ramaria rubella. The sequence goes on from MU134529.1 coordinate 87,089, forward strand.
GGTGCGTGAGGCCATGGTGCTTGGGGTAGTTGTAGTTCTTGCTGTGACGTGCTATATAGAAGTGATTAGAGACATAATAGCTTCGAAAATTAATTAAAAGACATACTGCACAATATTGTTCATACTTGGCAAGGCACTCTGAGATGTATTGGATTTGTGGCTCTGTAACAGCATGCAGTCTGGCGATCATATGAAGACATGCACATATGCGTATGCAATGTACAAGGCTGGAATCCCAAGGCATTAGATTGATGAGGCAGGGTAGAATGCACTGCGTTAATAACAGAAGGTCAATCAATGTGATTTAAATACAAAACAACATTGTTTCCGACCTTGAGAATATCACGATAGCTGTTACCATCTGCAAAATCTGTGGTTGAGACAGCATTAAAATGTTTCAGTCCTCGCCATCGTGGCATCTGACGCATGCTACACATCTTGGTTAGTAGCCAAGATCAGTAAGGTTTAAACTAATTACAACTTACTTCTTTGCAAGACAAGTCCAGTCAGCTGGACTGAGGATCTCAAGTGTGAGAGGCCATTGGTGTTTCCCCCATTCTCCAGAGTCGAAGGCGTGCAGCATGTCCCATGAGAAGGCACGATATGGGTTGTAATTACGCACTTGCCAGAAGAAGTTCTATTCATACATCAAATTTAAGTAGTTTCACTATGTCGTTGCTCAGAACATACCTTTATAAGGTGTAGACCCACATTTCTCAACATATCTTCAGTGGCAGCATGTGAGGCGATGTTTTGAGCTTGGAGGTACACTTCTTGCATGCTCTTTTGGGTTCGTGGAGTGAATTGCTTGGTGAGCAGGTGAAGAAATTCCTTCAAGACAAGGCACCGGGGACATGGATGCTTAGCTTGGGCACCTCAAGTGCTGCAAGTAGCGCAAGCTTCTTCCCCATCAACAGATTGGACTAAAAAACCAGGATATGTTACTCGGGTGATGTCATCCCCACAGGTGACGGTTTCCCCAGAGCGTGAGTGTCTCTTGATGGAACAAAATATTACTGCTAGGACCTTATGATATACCTCTCGCTTGAACTGAGTGAGTTTCACTGAATCGGCGCTATCGTTCTCACTGCTGGCATCCTCATTTGGATTTCCAACCTACAGTGTACTGGAATTAGCAGGAATTGATTCGAAAAACAGAATATGTACGAACTACAGGCATATAACCTACCAGTACGCTCCCACCTTTTCCAGAGCCATTCCAAATGTGGCTTGGCAAGAACACCGGACGTAGTATAATAGGGTGCTTTGTGACAGTCTTTGAAACATTGCTCTTATCTAACCAAAGATGGAGGGGAAGGAAGCAATGAGGAAGACCTGTTTCTTGAGGCAAACCATCCTAGGCAATCGTTAGATAACAAGGTGATAAACTAATGACACACCTACCTGAACTTCCCACCATTCCGATCCTGTATTGAGTTCATCGAAGAGGCACATGATTCTCAGTCCATCATGAAGTTACTTCTCCACTGGATACCACATGATCAATTCGCATAGCATACTGTCTGTTAAAATGTCGAGTAGCCATTCCCAAGGATCTCAGAATTTGAACCGAAACGTATGTGTCTTCCCCTGGTATTCATGTGTAACTTCGCCATCTTGAAACTTCAAATGAAGTTTGAATTGGAAGAATTAGAAAGTTAAATGCAAAGGTTAAATGCAATACACTGGAGGCAAACAACAATTTTCTGAGTCCGAAAATCTTTCAGAAAATCTTCAGAATCTGCCATGTTTCCTGAGGATTTTATGAGGACAGAAAACTGCTAAAAAACCTATGGTTTTTAGAGAGTTTTCTGTGCCCAGAAAAACATCATGAAATTCTAGAAATGTGCCCCAGAAAATTGTACAAGAAATACTTGCCAAAACTAATGATTTTCTGACAATTTTATGAGTCCAAGAAACTTAGAGAATATTGTGGATTTCCACACGTTTTTCTGCAACCAGGAAAGCTTGCTAAAATTCTCAGAAAATCTTGAAGAAACCCTTACAGAAAACCATGGTTATTTAACAGTTTTCTGATTCCTGACAATTTCCTGGTTCAAAAAACTCATTTATTGAGTTTCCTTGATCAGAAACGTAGGAGTAAACCTAAAGGTTGGATGTCACATGACCTTAATCGTCCTTAACTAAGCTTTTTGTCTTATACATGCTTGATGTCCGTATATTGGATGGTCATGCGAGGGTGGAAAAGGTCTCGGTAAGGTTTACACCGAACCGTTCTTGTGGCCTGCATCATATTATCCCACGAAACACTGTCAGAAACTTTGTAACGAGAATAGATTGGTTTCTACCTCCCCTTCCTTCGTTACTCCTTCTGGACAAAGAACTCCGTTTGGTAGGATCCGTTAGCAATCTATTGTTCCACTATTTGATTACTGTGTGGATGGACTTGAAGGGTGGTAAGGCTAGGACATAACTCAAGTAGCTTCTCCGTGTACTAAGAGTCAGGTAGTACTTCAATGAAGAGGTGACCTATGGTGTACTCGTTAAGCGTTATCGTTTGACACCCGTGGTAAGGCGTTGTTACGGCTCATCGGTTAAAGGGTTCCTTCGTCAGTGTGTTCCAAAAACTTGTCTTTGCCATTTATTTGAGAAGTGTACCATATAGTACGCATTGACGCGGTGGGTTTTTGTAGAGTTTACTTCGTTCTTATTCCTGGACGTTTTAGGAGATCGGTTTCACGCATTTACGTTTCCAGTTTACGTTATAGTGTCCTCCGTTTGTTGTTAAAAGACTCAGTCTTTTAGAAAGTCTTTTAGAAGTCTTAGACGGTACAAAGGACTCCTAAAAGACTCCTGTCTTTTGACGATTTTTTGGATACCAAAAATCTCTCAAAAGACAGGGGTCTTTTTGGAGTACTTTAAGATCTTTACACGGGGTCTTTTAACATGTTCTTTATGAACGGTTTTGATTACTAAAAGACTACCAAAAGACTCAGGTTCTTTGAATCTCTTATAACACCTAAAGGTGTCCAAAAAGACGTTGGTCCTTTCGAACACTTTTAGAACTTCTTTGTTCTTTTGGTTTGTCA
>MU134529.1:90605-109660 GCA_015039355.1 Ramaria rubella
AGGTAAGCCAAAGGATGCATATATTGAAAGATAGTTATCATTAAGTTGAATGCAGGCCTTTCATGCAATCCAAGCTACCAATAACACGCTCCAGGGCAAACTTGGAAACAAGTGAAAGGAGCTTGCCGACGTAAATAATGAACAGCCCGAGTCTCACAAAAGAACACGATGTAGGACGCGTATGTCAAACAATGAACAATGATTGGAATTAGAGATGGCTGCACATAAATTTACTTACATGGCAATGCTGTGGCTGCAAAACCCCGAGCATACATTCAAATTGGCCATGGATCCAAGCTATGACCCAGCCGAACGTTTCGCAACCTCTGAGCTCAAATTGCAGGGTGTTAGATCCCAGATCCGACCCGTGTTATTCTGACATTTCACGTACTCCGATAAGCCTTTACGACATGCCCCCATTATTATTCTTAGTCACAGCTCTATCTTGATATTATCTCCGTATGTCTTATCTCGATTCCCGTATCTGCTCCGATTTCGGAACTCCGTATCACACACCCTTATCTTCCATTCCCGATTTCGGAATCCCGCATGTCTTAAATATGTTTTCTCTTTGTCAAGCTTCTTTAGCTTGTAAATTGTGTCATATCATATCGTATTGTGTTATATTGTATTGTATTGTATCGCATCGTATTGCTTCACTACTTCATATCACTATCTTTTGTACCACCCTCTATTACTACACTTCGTTTGCTCCAAACTTCTACCTGTAATAAGGCCTTCAAACCTTGTTCGGTATTCCGATTATTCCGAACTATTCCAATTATTTCAATCACTCCGATTATTCTGATCATTCCAACCCTACTTCATCCGACATCTCAAACCCTCCTTGATTACACTTGCCTTCCAGAAAAGCTAGTCTTTACTCGATATTGATTTATCGTTACTTCTACCCCCCCACATTAACCATTCCATCCCCAAATACCCGAAGCCCCCACTCACCTCCGATAAGTCTCAACGCATCATTGGCACTGACCTTCCAAATAGACCCGACCAATCGGAAACCCGATAACTCTGGTCTGCAGTCCAAAATACCGGGGCACTAGAAATCCAAGAGGGCGCAACCCATAAGTTGAAGCCAACACCCGTGTGGATCAGTCTTCGGATCTCCGACTTCTGAGTCATCCAGTATTTCCGCGCATTTCTGAATATTGCGACTACCAACCTCGGTCAAGGAGAGCTCTGACCAAATCCGACCCCAACGTCAATTCCAGCAAACCCTAACAGTCCGATGTCAAATCCAGCACATGTCTCTAACACAGGGCCAACTTGCTGACCTACAGGAGATCATCCCAGCAAAGTTTTATGAGGATTTTAGTGGAGATGTACTTTGGAACAATGTAAGTCCCATTAATGCATGGTAATTAATTATCTAAACTGCTTAAATTTGAGTTTAAATCATCTATGAGTCAGCAACGCTCCAATGGGAGCACTCGTATTCATCGTGAGGCAGGAACAGCAATTTTCAAGTGCCTTGATGAAGATATCAGCGATTCCTTTCAATGCTGCGAAAAATTTAAGGAGCTCATTGGTTGGACTGCCAATGCCAATGGAAGTGGAAGATATAAAGCGCTGGCACCTATCCTATACAAGGATTACCAGGGCCGGCACAGCACAACAAGAGTACTATATTTCTAAACCTGATACTGTTTCGGGTGTGTAATTTTGAATCTTTTACTTACATATCTCATCTTGTGACCCAGATGTACTCGGCGCTTGTTCGTGGCCCTTCATCTGTGAAGGGGTGAAGCATTACAAGCAGCTGCTCCACCCTAGAAGAAGTGTGGGGAGTGGACACTATTACTCCAGGTGCAATTGCAGCAGCAGCAATATTTGTGAGTTCTTCCCGCCATTCTCTTCTACAGCGTATTAATATTTAAATGTAATCCCAGGCACGTTTTGCCCTTTCAGCCAATATTCAATTACAGCCAACTGGCGCCTCAACATGTATTCCGTATCAAGAGAACTTCGAACATTACTTAAAGTATCTCACAGACGGGCTCTTAAAGAAGAAAGCATTGGTTATAGCGATTTTTCATTCCTGGAATCAAGAATTCTATCCTCATACCACCCCCGAAACAAATAATACTGGGGAGGCAGATGAAGAGAGCGTGCAAGAGGCACTTGCCAATTTAGAATCTGATGATGAAGTTGAAAGGTCTACAGGAAATGTTAGTGACTCAGGGAATGAACGTCATAACCCTGGGCCTGATGCTCAGAACCAAGAGAGCACAGAGGTGTGTATTATGAACTAATATTCTCAAAAACATACTAATTGTTTCGAAGCATGACCCTGGCATACAAGAAGAAGACAGCTTATCCCATGCCAATGAGCGACGTGGGCATGAACTGGAGCGAGAATCTTCTAGCAGCCTCACTGACATCAATTCAAATTCGGCTTCCCAGTCAACAGGCAATTACCAGACCTATGTGAGTGTAGCTACATCAGCTTCTGGTCCAACATCCTAGCGTTGGACCTCAGCACGCACAGCGAAGTTCAATGAAAAGAACTGGAGGGAGGGCATGCAAACAGAGAAAAGAGCAAGACCTAGTTCCTCTACTGCTGTGCAGAAGAAGAGGAAGAAAAATTCGAGGGTTTGAGCAGAATGTATTAGTCATATTTACAATGAAATTTTTTCTTGCCTTGTCATTGATTCTAATGTCCATTTATGATTGGCCAAAAAAAATACATTTAGATTCAGATTCAGATGCAATGTTATTATAATACAAAGTCTACTTTGCAAGGGCCTCAGCGAGCTGATCAGCCACTTTGAGCTGAGCAGCTGTCTGCTCCATTTGTACCTTGATTGTTTCTTTGTATATCTCTTTGATTTCATGGACCTCTTCTAGTAGTTTCTGAAGCTGACTGTTCTCGCCTACCATATCATCGTCTACATGCTGGCGTTTAGCAGGGGGCTCCAACAACAAGATGTCTTCGTCTTTGGAACGCTGACGACGAGAAGGGCCCACTATTGATACACTCTCAGGATCTGAAGTGGGTTCAATAGTATCCTAAATGAGAAACTGAGTTCAGAACTGTTATATTATAATGGGCAAGTTTACTCACAATGCTGGGCACGTGTTTCTTCTGTGCGCAGGTGGGTTCCATGACATCTACCACATCATCCGAGCTGGATTCAGCAGTACTCTAGATGGAAACATGAGTTGTGAATAGCTGTTAATAGACAGATTTACTCACAATGCTGGACCTTCCTTGCTTCTGTGGCACACAAGGTGACCCACTGGATCAATCGGCGAGTCCTCAAAAATGCTAGATAATTGACTCACTTGAAGTTGTTCAAGTTTCTCAAGATGCTTCATTGTTGAAGCATAGTTCCTAACAGGGTCCTCAAATGGTACATCTCTATTATACCTGGCCATATATTCTCGCTGATCACAGTTAGGAAATGGGGAAGTCCCATTGGCCTGTGGGTGGGCAGTGTGGTATTCGAGGTCGAAGTCATATGCCTCATAGTCACTAGGAACTAGGGAAGGAGGGCTGTCCACACACTTCTGCATCAGGGTTGTTGGTGAATTTCTGGTGGGTGATACATTTGTTTGTTCATTGAGCATTATGGTTGCAGTAGACCATCTACCTATGACGTCATTGGTTGAATCTTATCAGTTAGTGTCACGATGTGACTTTACAACTCCACTAAACATGTTCACTCCCACCACGCAGATGCAACTACTGTCCCTCCGTCAGAGGATATGGATGTAACAATTATTATTCTATGTATTTCAATTTACTGAACAATAAGTGTAATTTTACTGTCCACACTCATCCCCTGTCTACAGTTTTACTATTGAATCAGTGGTCCTCAAAGATTTGTTGAAACCAGCATGAAGATGGTATGGACCCTGCCTTTAATTAAACATATGAACATCTGTACTCACCTATAAAAGTTTGAATCAGAGCCTTGGCTAAAAATATATCACCTCAAATGTTTCTCTAAGGAATGTCGGAATTGGTTAGGAACAACGATATGGGGAACATTTAAAAATGCCAACTTACGGCTTGTTGATGAAATATGTATGCCATATTTTCCTCCTGCGTGATAAACCTTCTAATGAATACCCCCCCAGCATATGTCAGTAAGTACATTTCCATAGACACCCCCCTTTTTTTCTTTCATATGGCCATGCCATAATACATTTCATCTTCCTCTTCCCTGGGATTATTCTGGAGGAATTCGCTGGCTGTTGCATATCAGCCATCGCAATCCCAGGGGTCTCCGATGCTCCCTCCAAGTCCGTTGTGGTCTCATGGGCCACCACACGCAAGCTATACACCACATGAATCAATTTGACAACCAGGGGGCTTGAGAAATCCGACCGTGAGTGATTTTTAACAAACACATGAACATTTTACTCACAGAAATACAAGAGTGGCGCCCGCGACCACCATTATCGGTTTAATAGTGTTTGGGATGCACAACTCCAGGGAGATATCAAGGATGGTCCCGACTAAAGCCAGTACCAGTCGCGTTGGTCAATATGATTTTGGTTTTGTAAGCCATCTTTCGATCAGCGGTAGTAGTTGGTGGTAAGTGCTGGTGGTATTACCGATGACTGTTGTTTGTGTGCGTGCAAACGTTCAACTGAATTTAAATTCTGAGGTGTTGCGCCGTACTGTCGCTTGCTGGCATTGGATGAGCAAACCAATTGCGTGACACCCAACAACAAGACCCTAACAGTTCCCACAGGCTGGACTCAAGTCAAGGTCACCCACTATTTGCATCTCGGCCAGTCTTTGAGTACTTGCTCCAGTTTCTGACGACAACAAAGAGCTTGATGAGGAAAACGTGCCATAAGAGGAGACACAGGATGACACGAAGTTGGCTGTAATTGTTAGGGATCCTTATAATGTACTTATAGTCTGATAGTCCTTGTGTTCAAGGTTCCAAGTGTTTCTGACTAGTAGTAGTCTGAATTCTTCTATTTCTTGTCTCTGCTGCTGAGTTCACTATTAATGATCCACAAGAGTCCACAACTTGGATTGCTGACCTAAAACTTGCCAAATCAGTAACTCAGCTTCAACTCAGCTACTGACCAATAATTACCATTATTGTAACTCAGCAGCTGAGGTAAGCCAACTCATTGGTCAGCAGGATCATTAATTAGCTCCACAGCAGGTGACTTCTTATTTATCATCCAATATTAATTAGCTAGAGACATTATGACGTCACTACAACCCCAAATCTGAGCCTGAATGCTATGATATCATTTCAGCATCAATTCATGAGTCAGTAATTTAGTGACATCATAGTCGTCTCTAGCCAATAGTTAGCTTCATATTAATAGTGTAGAAGCTTCTGGAAGATTCTAACCATATATGGCAGCTGCCAGAACCTTCCAGCAGCTTCCATTCTATTGTTAGACCTTCCTAAAGTGTCTAGGGTGTCTCAGATGTAAAGCTATAAGTATAGCTCTAGGTAGCCTTGCAAAAAGCAATCACACACACATTTCACACCCCACTTCTGCCTGAAGCCTGAGTCTTCTATCAGATCAGTTCAAGCCTGAAGAACTTGACCTAGCTGAAAAACTCTGCAGGAGCCTCTTTCAGTCTGCCTCTCACTTTGTAGGAGTGAAGCACAATCTCTTCAGCTTTTCGCTGCTTTAGTTGGAGCTCTGTAGTTTGTAGGACCAGAGTTAAAGACTACTAGCTTGTGTAAGCAAACCACCACTTTCCATCTAATTGACACTTTGTTGCTTGTAGGGCCAAATATCAATTGCTGGCTTGTGTTGGCTATCATCACTTCTATTTAATTGAAGCTTTGTTGCTTGTAGGGCCAAAGTTAAATTAATAGCTTGTGTTGGTAACAACCACCACTATTATTCGATTAGCCTTTGTTGCTTGTAGGGCCTAAGTCTAATCAAATAACTAGTGTTGGGGTGTAGTCCACTTTCTATCTAATCAAGCTCTGTTGCTTGTAGGGCCTTAGCTTGATTACTAGCTTGTGTCAGCACAAAGCTACCACACTCTATCTTATCTGGGCACTGTTGCTTGTAGGGCCTTTGCCTGGCTAACTAGTTTGTGTTAGTGTTGACTTTATCAACTCTCAAGTTAGTTTTAACTTGCTGTTGTTGGTCTTGTCCTTTCACTCCTTGATCCTTAGCTATCCTGTTAGTCCTTCAATTGAACAGCCATTCAATTGTTGCAACCTTGAGCCTAGTCATCCAAGTCTGCTTTCCCCATATTGCATATAAAAACAAAGCATTGGAACCCTGTACGCTCCCTCTCATAGTTTCAAGTATTATCTTGACCAGACTAGTAGTCTTGCTACAAGTGCTTTGAATTGCATTGTTACTGCAAAGTAATAGTGTTATTTGAACACCGGAGTAGAATCTCTTAATTGGGTTCTCCGTTAAAATAGTCTTTGGTTGATATCCCCTTGAACACTATTAGTGGCTAGACTAAACTTGATTGTGTACCTTACACCAATGTTTAGTTCTGAGTTCACAGTTTCCAAAACAGTAATCCAGGAGTATGGGTTTCTACATTGTTGACTTTACCGACATCTCATCACTCATAAAATGGTATAGATTCAAAAATACAAAGCTTTTGAAATCTGCACAAAAGCATGCGGCAAAAGCTGCTCGGGTGCAGTGTTATGAGCTGGATTTCTTCTCGTCGGATGTCGGGATTTGTCGGAATGTCAGAGTTCGGGATTGAAGTTGGAAATCAGAACGTACGGATGTTGGCTTCAACTTATAGGTTGCACCCTCTTGGATCCTTCGTGTCCTGGTATTTCGGAATGTCAGATGTTGGAGGAGTCAGACAAGATCAGAGAGTCGGATGAGACTCGGATGAGACTTAGAGATGGAAGTGAGAAGTTATCGAGTCAAGGTGGGTCAATATTTGAACTGATTAACGAGTACATGGAGGAGTCGTATATAATGAATCGATACAATCTGAATCAGAAAGATACGAAGACGGAAATCTGAAATGGAGCGAATACAGGATCAGGGTAGAAAGTAAATATGGACATAAGCCTGAAGACGTCGATCTTTGATGAAAATGACTAAATATAGATGGGATGGAGATAAGCAAAAATGGGTGGAGGAAGTCGGAAATACGACTTGGAATATGTCGGAGAAAAGCAGAAAAGCTGAGAATGAATCTGGGTTCTAACAGTATCTCCTCTTTAAGGCCGAGCCCTCAAGGCCTAAGATCAGCGTGGGAGGTTTGGTTTGGTTATTAAGCGAAACCCCTAATGTGATATATAAGAGTGATGAATGGGGCTCGACTTATCAGTTCCCTGATCTTCTTATCCCTACCCTCTTCTGAGCTAAAATGTCAATGCCGCCGATTAATCTCACTTGAGGACCTGATTTCCAAAGATGATTTGGAATCAGGGACCGATTTAGAGGCACAGATTCATGAGATTTCGGAGTTGCAAAAAGAAGTGGCGAAGAAATTGGAGCGGAGAAGGTTGGAGTGGAAAAAGGTGGAAAAGGAGGAGAGGAAGGCCAACCAGAAATCGGAGGAAAAGTCTCAGGGAAGGAAAAGTGATGTGGTGGAGAGAACCATTGCCCGTAGAAGGGTTCACAAATCTGTGATTAACTGGGTTGGACACAAACAGTATTGTTGTGCAGGATGTCGGGTTTGGGATATTTTTTGTTCGCCGATAGGGGAGGGAGCGAATGTGACATGCGACGAATGCACAAAGGATGGGAGGACGTGCCATTGACTGGGAACGTCGGGATTTGCAGAAGAAGTTGTGAAAGGCGTGGATACGAGTGAGGAAGGAACAGCGGAGTTGCTGGTGAAGGAAATCCGAGAGTTGCGGAAGTCCATTGATCGTCACGCAATTTCCATGCAGATGCATTCCGAGGAGACGCAGATTCTCACCACATGGGTGCAAAGGATGGTTCAGCACCAGAAGCGGGAATTGGAAGTGATGATGGAGGAAATGAAATATGGGAATTGCAAAATTGAATTGGGATTTGAGCAGAAACAAAGCGGAATTTCTTGGAACAGAGGGAAATGTAATTAGGAACTTGAACATAAAATGTAGGAAAAAATCGGAACAATCGGAAAAAGAAAGAAAGGTTAAGGAAGAGTTGGACCGGGTTTGTCAGGATATTTGCGATGAAAGTCTTCAACAATCTCTAAAGCGTTGCCTAGTTCCGTAGCAGGAATCCACGAGGTTTCTTCATTGGTGCCTTGATAACCTGTCCAGCATACTAAATATTGTATCTTGCAACGTCAGCAATTATCTATCTTGGAGTCCAGAATTTCGTCAATTTTGTATTCGGGTTTGCCTTTGATAATAACTGACGGAGGCAGAGGCTGTATTTGGTTTGGGATTGCATTCAGAGTTGCGGGTTCTAGCATGGAAACGTGGAAAGATGGATGAACAGCATGCATACTGTCGGGTAGTCAGAGAATAAAGACTCTATTACTGGTACCTGCAGGTGCAATGATGTCAAAAGGTCCGAGGTATTTTTCGGCGAGCTTCTTTGAAGGTCGGGTTGTGCGGAAAGATTTGGCTTTGATGAAGACTTTGTGGCCTACTTTGAAGTCCGGAGCTGGAGAACGTTTCTTGTTTGCAGGTTCCTCATATCGGGATTGCGCATCGGAAATTCTCTTTCGGAGTTCCTGGTGGAGTTCATCTAAGTCGATTGCAAAATCTTTTGCACAGGATGAAACGAGATCGCGTTCGGGATGGACGGAAATGTTGGGATTGTAACCTTTGTTAGCAAAGAACGGAGAGACTCCTGTTGTTGTGTTCGGAGCGTTGTTATAGGTGAATTCTGCGATTGGAAGAAGTTCAGCCCAATTGTCTTGTTGATAGTTACAATAAATGCGAAGGTATTGCTCAAGAGTCTGATTCGTTCATTCGGTTTGTCCGTTGCCTTCAGGGTGATATCCGGAGGTGAAATGGAGATTCATGTCTAGTGCCTTTCCGAGTGTGTGGAAAAAGGAAGACATGAATTTGGAACCTCGATCAGAGGTGACGTGAGTCAGGACACCGTGCTTGGAGAAGACGTGGAGAATGAAAAGCTGAGTGAGCATTGGAGAAGTGATTGTCATGACTGTTGGAATGAATATCACTTGTCTCATGAGTCTGTCAATGATAATGAGGATGCTGTCAAAACCCAATGAAGGCGGAAGCAGCTCAATGAAATCCAAGGAAATGGAATTCCATGGTCTTGGCGGAATTGGTAAATGCTTAAGGAATCCATAAGGCCGGTGTCATTGGGATTTTGATCGCAGACATGTTGTACAGGATTTGACATAAGAGATAATGAAGTCTCGGAGTTTTGGCCATGTATATTCACGTCAGATGTTGCTGAGAGTCTTGCTTTGTCCGAAATGTCCGGAGATCTGGTGGTTGTGCAGATATTGTAAAACGCGGAGTCGGAGGTTGTTAACGTCAGGAATGTAGATTCGATTGTCGAGTCGGAGGAGTCCTTGAGGATCGACTGACCATCGGGGTGTCAGAGGATTTGCGGGATAGTCAGAAATTGCGGGATCAGAGGAGATGGATTGTCGGATTTCTTTGTGAAGTTTCTCGAAGTCCATCATGGTAACTGTGCGAAGAATTGTGATGTTAAGGGATGTGGCTCGGAGGGACAATGACAGCTGTTTGTTAGTGAAAACCGGGCAGAAATTGTGTGGGTTAACGCTGGCATAGTCGCTACTCCCCTCTTTAGGATAGATGTCCCATCGTCTAGTTAAAGAGTCGGGTTTTGTTCCAAGTTTCCCAGGTTGGAATCGGATAACGAGGTTGAACTGACATAGGTATTCCAACCATCGTACTTGTTGTTGGGTTAGAAGCTTGGTGGTCATGAAATATTCGAGGTTCTTGTGGTCAGTTACAATGTCTATGGTGGAACCGGAACCTTCGAGGTAGTGCCACCAAATCTTGAAAGCTTCGAAAATAGCAAGTAATTCTTTGTCGTGGATGTCATAGTTTAATTCCAGGGTGGTGAAAGTTCTGGAATGAAAAGCTACAGGGTGAATTTCGCCATCTTCTGGAGAAATGATAGAGAGGATTGCCGCTAGGGCATAGTCCAAAGCGTTGGTTTCCACAATGAGTTGACAATCAGGAATCCAGTGCGTGAGGATTGGAGCTGTGGTGAAGGCTTTCTTGAGTATTTCAAATGATTTCTGACACTCATCAGAGAAGTTCAACTTTACGGTTTTCCGAGTGAGTCAGGTAAGCGGGATTGTGATGTCAGAGTAATTATGGATGAAGTGTCAGTAAAAGTTCGCAAAGCCTAGGAAGGATTGGATATCTTTTACTTTTCGGGGTTTGGGCCATTCTTGAATTACTTTGATTTTATCGTCTGCCATTGAAAGTCCTTCTGGAGAGAGTATGTATCTGAGATATTCCACCGTTGTCTTGTGGAAGTTGCATTTGTCGGATCTTGCATAAAGTCAATTTTTTCGGAGACGTCGGAGGACTTCGCAGACATGTTCTTCATGTTCTTCCAGGTTGTTGGAGTAAACTAAGATGTCGTCCAAATAGATGAGAACTGAAAAGTCGAGCATGTCGCTGAACATGTCACTCACGAATCACTGAAAAGCAGCTGATGTGTTAGTGAGACTGAAGGGCATAACACGCCATTCAAAGGAACCGTATCGGGTCCTGAATGTGGTTTTCCACTCGTCGCCCTCTCTAATGCAGACTAAATGGTGAGCATGTCGGAGATCGATTTTGCTGTAAATACGCTTTTCTGGGGCTTTCCAAAAGGTCGGGAAGTCAGGGAAGTGGATATCGGTCTTTTTTCGTGATTTTGTTGAGACCACGGAAATCGATGCAGAGTTGGAGTCTGCCTAATTTTTTCTTCGAGAATAGTACCGGAGCGCCATGCAGAGAAGGTGAAGGGCGGATGAATCCTATGGCTAGTGCCTTGTCAATGAACTTTCGGAGTGTTTCTAGCTCAACTGGAGATAGGGAATAAATGGTTCCCAAGGGGGGAATCTCTCCCTCGATCAGGTCAATCTTGAGATAGTACAGTCGATGATCGGCGAGGATTTCTGCTTTATTCTTGCTGAAGATGTCAGAAAACTCGTGATATTCTGATGGAGCACCATCGAGATTGGCTGTTGGATTGGGATTCAGGGAAGCGTCAATGATAGAAGCGGATCTTCCTTTCGGAAATACGCATAACTGAAAGATCTCCTCATTGCCTAGTTTTCACAAGCGAGCGAACGCAGAAGCAGGGACTAGGTCAATAGGTGAGTCTTGTTCGGATGTTGGAGGGGCATCTGCGTGATCAGATTTTGGGATTCCGGAGACCGCAGAGGCGGATTTCACGGAGAGTGACATTGGAATTGAATCTTGCTGCTGAGGAATGTGGAACAATATACTACTCAATACCCAGTCAATCAACGGATTGTAGCGGGTGAGCCAGTTGTGTCCTAGCACAACGGAGCAGCTAGAATCAAGTGGTGTTACATACATAGCAACAACCTGATTTTCGCTGGACAGAAAGCAGATTGGCATATCGATAGTCTGCGTGATTGAGGCGTTAGAAGTGCCGTCAAAGAGCTTTAGTGGGATTTGTGGAATGTTGTGGAACTCCAGCGGAAGCTTGGAAGCGAATGATGAGTCTATAAAACAGTGAGTGGAACTGGAGTCCACGAGAGCTTGAATGTTAGTATTTGGAATAATGTCAGAAGTCAATTGTATAGTAAGAGAATTGAATTTTGAAAGAGCGGAAGCGTTGAGTCGGACCTCAGAAAACGCACAGATGGAATCAACGCAGCTCTGGGTCTGTGCAGAGGTCTCAGAGCTGCTTATTATTTTTTTGAATCCGTAATGGCCGCAGGTTTGGCCTTGGACTCGGGTTTGCTCGAAATTGTGGAGGCTGCTCGGGCCTTCAATTGAGCATTAAAAGAGTTTGATCGTGGACAGTCCTTCACGATATACCCAGGTTTCCCACAGAACATGCAAAGGTTTTGGTCCATGTGTCACTGTCTCTCCTGTTGTGTTAATTTTCCATCTTTTCCGAGTATGTTGGGAATATCTGGAGTTTTTTGGAAATTCGATGTGGAGGACTGAGGTTTGGTAGAAGAGGCAGAAGACGAACTGTTGTTGTTGTTCGTCCTCTTCTGTGATTGGTTTGAACGGGATTCTTGCTTGTCCGATTTGCTGCTGTTACCAGAGTAGTTATTGTTGGAAGTGGTGGCACAGTTGACTTCACCTCGTCGTTCCCAATAATGGCTGTCAATGGTTTGTGTGAGTTGTTGGAGTTCCGGAAGCGTGTCGGCTTTGTCCCGGGTTGCAAGAATATCTTTAATACGATTGGGAAGTTTAGTAACAAAACTCCTACGAGGGGCGGTGTCGCCCCAATTGACTCTAGCGGCTAGGCAGTTGAACTCTACGATGAACTTCGTGATGCGTTGGTTGTCGCACATTTGGAGATTATCGAGTTCGGTTTCCACATCGCCGACAGGATCGTAAGCTCCGAAATTTTCTTGGAGTACCGTTGTGAAGTCCCAATAGTTTGTAAGCCAGGGCGGGTCTTGGAAGGCATCGTCGTCTAAGAATTCAGGCTCGAAAAAATCTAAAGCCATCCCTTTTAAAAAAGAGATAATGTAAGTAACTTTCGCTTCCTCACTGGAAAAGGTCTGAGGACGATTGCAGAAGTGGAGCTTGCATTGAAGGAGGAAGGGATGGAGTTTTCAGGAATCCGATCTGTTGAAGGTGTCGGGTTTGCAGAGCTTGGTTTTTCTGGTTTGATCCTTGTTCGGAGTTCCCATGTGCTTGGCTATCTGTTTTAAAGCTTTTAACATAGCCTTCCCCTCATCTTCTTCATCATCATCACCGTCCTCATTGTTGTTGATGTTGTTGTTGTCACTGGGGTCATCTTCTGGTTCGTTATTCGGAAGGCTAGATCTGGGGTCTGTGATTCTGGTGACAGTACGGGATCTGGTAGAAGGCATAGTGAATGGATCAAGAGTTTTAGTTCGAATGTACTGTTATGAACTGGACTTCTTCTTGTCAGATGTTGGGATTTGTTGGAATGTCAGAGTTTGGGATTGAAGTTGGAAATCAGAACGTACGGACGTTGGCTTCAACTTATAGGTTGCGCCCTCTTGGATCCTTCGTGTCCTGGTATTTCGGAAGGTCAGATGTCAGAGGAGTTGGACAAGATTGGAGAGTCGGATGAGACTCAGATGAGACTTAGAGACGGAAGTGAGAAGTTATCGAGTCAAGGTGGGTCAATATTAGAACTGATTAACGAGTACATGGAGGAGTCGTATATAACGAATCGATACAATCCGAATTGGAAAGATACAAACATGGAAATCCGAAACGGAGCGAATATGGGATCAGGGTAGAAAGTAAATATGGACATAAGACCAAAGACATTGATCTTTGATGAAAATGACTAAATATAGATGGGATGGAGATAAGCAAAAATGGGTGGAGGAAGTCGGAAATACGAATCAGAATATGTCGGAGAAAAGTGGAAAAGCTGAGAATGAATCTGGGTTCTAACATGCAGCAGCAACGGCATGATAAAAGAGCATTGACAGGCATGCATGAAAACCAATTGTTGACGCCTTGGACACAATGAAGATGATTATTTTCCAATAGATCAGCCAGTCATTGCCACGGCTGGTTTTCCCTCTTGCCGTGGTATGATCATGCGACCTGATAATGTCTTTTCGAATAGTCTAACCTTGCTGAAGCTGGCTCTGTAAGTCTAAGTGGCTTTACTGGCAAACTATGTCACTGACACACTGCTACAGCTTACTATGGAATGGGGAACGCTTTCGAAATATACTGGAAATGATACATTCCAAACCTTAGCTGAAGGCTTGGTTAGACATATGGCACAGCTGACGCCACCTCTACCTGGTTTTGCTACCCAGGGCATTGATCTGTCCACAGGAGAATTTGTGGGCACATACATCAGCTGGGGTGGAGGCTCCAATTTGTATTTTGAGTACCTGCTCAAGTATTCACGACTTAACCTCAAAAGCTGACCCAGTCTTTATCCAAACATGGCAAATGGCAGTAGACTCCTCGATCAAATTCCTGCTCAAGGAGTCTACTGTAGGCGATTGGACTTATCTTGCGGATATGGAGGATGACTGGCAGATCCATCACATTGGTTCTCATCTCGCCTGTTTCCACGGCAGAAACTGGATTTTTGGAGGTCAGCTCCTTAAGAACCAGACGATTGTTGACATCGGCCTTAAACATGTTGATGCATGTTTCAATACATATGCTAGCACGGCGTACATTCCTCGATTGGCTGATCTAGCACACCTCTAACATTCACGTACACTCAGTACAAAGATCGGACCAGAGGTCTTTGGGTTTATCAGCAAAATTAATGGACATCCTCCCAACAGA
Organism: Ramaria rubella; assembly: GCA_015039355.1. Lineage (NCBI taxonomy): Eukaryota > Fungi > Basidiomycota > Agaricomycetes > Gomphales > Gomphaceae > Ramaria > Ramaria rubella. The sequence continues at coordinate 104,951 of MU134529.1, forward strand.
ACGGATGATGGTTTGTTTACCGAAGATCCCATCACACCGGTGGACATTGCTTTCAACAACGAACATGGCTTCTACATTTTCGATGGAGGCTCTGACTACATTCTGCGTCCCGAAGTGCTCGAGTCGAACTTCTATGCGTGGCGTGTCACTGGCAACACAAAATACCTCAACAATGCCCAGAGCACCATAGATAGCTATCTTAAGTTCCTTGTTGTCCCAGGCGGCAAAGGTGGTGTGAGCGGTCTCCTTGACGTGAATAATGCCACTGTTACGCCAGAGAACCATGTGGATGAAACTGAGAGTTTCATGTTTGCAGAGGTGATGAATTACCTGTACATTATTTTTGTTCTTCTAGTGGATGCGAGTTGACAACCACCGGTTTTGCAGCTATTTGACCTTTGATGACCCTGAGCACATCTCGCTCGATGAGTATGTGTTCAACACCGAGTGCCATCCTTTGAAAGCCCCACCACTCATCGGACCGTTTGGGTCTAAACCAACCTCCACACAACTTGCTCAGTCGCATGGCATCGTCTGTGTTCTTACCACTCAAGTGCGACGGACGGAGGTGGGTGGCACTTCTTTAATGAGAAGTCGAGGTTAGTAAGGATGAAGCTGGGGAGAAAGTGGTGAAGTTGAGAAGTATGGGATGGAGCCATTGCAAGTCGAAAAATGGAGCAGGCGAGGACAGATCAAGAGACAGCGGTGGCAGAAGAACTGCTCTGGATGTGGGGCTTTGTTAGTGCACCAGAGGTGGAGAGCGACAGCGGCGCTGGAGGCTGGTGTTTGCAGCCGGAGCCTGGGACTGTTGCTACTGGGCTTGAGGGATTGAGGCTTTAAAATTGAGGGCACTAGTTACAGCGAAATGTATAAGACCTGTAATCTCGCTCGACTGACTAATTTAAAAGAAAGGGAACTTCATTATTGAGGATCATCAAGTTGTAATAGTACAGTATGAGGTGCTTGGTACATTTCATTGTTACATAGTATCAATGTGAATGGTTTCATGTTGGTCGATAATTGTAGTGTATGAGCTCGGTGGGGGGTTCATTGGGGTCACCTGTCAATGTCAAAGATTGCCCCCGACCGCCTCCTGAGGGCTGTTGACCTCTATTACCTGACGGCCTACTCCCCCATCTTTTGCTGCCCAAACCGGGTGCACTACCTGACGGGTGCGCAGACCCTTCGGTATTAAGGTCCAGTGAGTCCTGATAATTATTGAGTATCCAGCCAGTGGGGGACACCACCTTGGCACTGTGTCATGTAATTTAGATGTTAAAAAACAGTGAAAGAGAAGAGAATGGGAACAGACATTTCATTGCTCAATCTTTCGAGCAACATACTTTGTTTCTGCCTTTCTTCACTCAGTATTTTGAGCATGGCACTTTGTTTCTGCAAGGTCTTCTTCACATCCGCGATGGATGCATCAATCTTGTTGAACCGTTTTTCCGCTGCCTGTGTTGCGCTGGCTACGACCTCTTTAGTAACCATAATATTGTCTTGCATCGCCTGCAAGAGTACGTCTCTATCCTCGGGCACAGCTGTCCCAATGGAAGGATTTGGTGAGGTGCAATGCATGTTGCTAGGCATGTCGATGTGGATAGAGGAGCGAGTGTGGTTCTAAGAGAACGCGTAGTGGTAGCACTCACAAGTGACAGGTCATTGACAGTGATGAGCTGTTTTAAATGAAACAACATTAATTGCACTCTCACGAACATCAGATATGTGGCTCCAAAGTCAAATAACACTCAGTGTAACCAACATGGGATCACATGTGAGCATCCGATGAGGTTTGCTTTCATTGACTATTTAATAAAAGTGCCAAGATCATGTGCCAGCTATTGATGGTAAGAACTTGCTATCGTCATGAAGAATTAAACCTTAATAAGTCGTCATATGCCCCACCAGCAACGCGGTTCGACACACATCCACAAACTCTTATGCCTGTGTAAAACATTGCACTGGAGGCAAACAACAATCTTCTGAGTCAGAAAATCTTCAGAATCTGCCATGTTTCCTGAGGATTTTCTGGCGACAGAAAAACTTCATGAAATTCTAGAAATGTGCCCTGGAAAATTGTACAAGAAATACTTGCCAAAACTAATGATTTTCTGACGATTTTGTGAGTCCAAGAAACTTAGAGAATATTGTGGATTTCCACAGGTTTTTCTGCAACCAGGAAAGCTTGTGAAAATCTTGCAGAAAACCATGGTTATTTAACAGTTTTCTGATCAAGGAAACTCAATAAATGAGTTTTTTGAACCAGGAAATTGTCAGGAATCAGAAAACTATGAAATAACCATGGTTTTCTGCAAGGGTTTCTTCAAGATTTTCTGAGAATTTTAGCAAGCTTTCCTGGTTGCAGAAAAACCCGTGGAAATCCAAAATATTCTCTAAGTTTCTTGGACTCAGAAAATCATCAGAAAATCATGAGTTTTGGCAAGTATTTCTTGTACAATTTTCCAGGGCACATTTCTAGAATTTCATGAAGCTTTTCTGGGGACAGAAAACTCTCTAAAAACCATAGGTTTTTTAGCAGTTTTCTGTCCCCAGAAAATCCTCAGGAAACATGGCAGATTCTGAAGATTTTCTGAAAGATTTTCTGACTCAGAAAATTGTTGTTTGCCTCCAGTGAATTGCTGTATTATGTGACCAAGAAGTCAACAATTTCCAATGTATCTGTAGACTAGATGAGTAACCCGTGCTTTGCACGGCACCCCGTTTAGAATTTGGTGGATTTTTACATAGTCAAAATTATATTTTTACACAGCTACATGGCCTTGCTAAAGCTCGGCATTTTTTCTGCATATAAAATCACATTCTATATGGCCTCACTAACACTTGTTTTTTTTTCTATATTATCCTAAACCAACACTCTGTCAGCCATAGTGCCATATCATATCAAGTCTCACTTACTCGTGATGGATGAAGCAGAACATCTTTATATACAACATCTTTATATACAATATTCATTGCTACAGCATCTTCATTGAGAAGCAGTTTTACCCTTTTCCAATTGGTTCCCAAAGAGACTGTGACATAGAATTGACCAAGATCAAACATAGGGACTCACAGGTCTATTCCAACAGTGCCTTGGATTGTTGGATTCAAATTTCAGACTGTCTTTTTTTGAGTTGGATTGTTCGAAGTGGACTTGTATTGTCTGGTTCAGAGTTGCCAGTTGGATTGTTCACATGGGAGTTGGACCCTCCAGTTCAGAATCAGACTGTTCAATTTGGAGATTGTTCAAATCTGATTTGAATGTCTGATTTCTGCTTTCTGATTCAGAGACAGATTGTTTGATTTGGAGACAGATGGTCTGATTCTGACTGGATTGTCTGATTTAGACATGGATTTTCTGGACTGGCCACTTGTACTGGCAAGCTCTGCCTCAAATGATGGTGGTTTATCACACTAAGGCTCTCAATGGCTTAGACCTGTGGGTAAGGGTATGTGAGAACCCTTGGGTCAAGTCATGACCTGGCACTTAAATAGATACTGGGTACCCATATCTGTATGACCTGTGGGTAATTTTTTATTTGTGTTTATTTTGGCTGGTTGGGTTCTGTAAACAGAAAATAGATATTTAATTAAACAGGCTAACCCAGCAACTAAATTACTCCTGGGTATGAATATAGGTATCTGCAGGTAAAACCTATGCAACCTGCAACCTGTTGAGAGCCTTACTGCAAGGGGAACATATATTGGCCTGATTTGGCCATATGCTGACACCTATGCTCAATTCTACATCATGACACTTCCCACTTACTTTTCTCTCTTTAGCCATCTATAATGTAACACAGACACATATCTGCTATGTGAGTCATGCTGGGGTATCATGTTGATTTGATTGGTGGATATCAGCAAGCACCATGTCGTCTGATTTAGGGCCCCTTGCAAGTACATACCCATAATCTTGAATATCACATCTGTGGGGATGTGAGTCACCAAATGTACCTGTACTCCCCATTTTTCACAGATACCCACAGATACCAGTAGGTATCTGCATATTTTTCACAGTATACCTGTACTGGTACTCCTATCTGTGGGTGTTTATGTATAAATGTTTGACCAAATCTCATACCTGTACTCTCCATTTTTTCAAGAGTATGGTGTTACAGTAGCCATTACTCATGCAATGCCCTAGTCTGATTTGTAGATAGTGTCAAACTGGTAGGTTCCTATCACCTGTATATGTGGTAGATAGCTCATGTACATTGTGTAGACTTAGGATTAGATGCATCTTGCATTGCCCCTTGTGCACATCCCCTTACACTTACACTACATCAGCACTGATATAAAGCAACAGTTCAGAGTCTGATTTTCTGATTTGGACATGGATTGTCCCATTCCAAGTTGGATTTCCCAGTTTAGAATTGGATTGCCTGGCTCAGAATTAGATTGGCCCAGTTCAGAGTCAGTTTGGCTGGTTTGGAGTTAGATCATCTGATTCATAATTGGATCATCAGACCAGGTTGAACTCAGATTGACCATTTTTGTGTTGGACCAGCCATATCAGCACCAGATGGGTGAGTTCAGAATTGGGTTGGCCAGTTCAGGATCAAATTGGCTGGTTTGGAGTTGGATTGTTGGATTTGGAATCAGATTGGCTGCAGTGGTTCAGAGCCAAATTAGCTGGTTCCTCAGATTGGCCAGTTCAGAGTTGGATTAATCTTATTCAGAGTTAGAGTGTCCCATTAAGAATCAGTT
>MU134529.1:109685-132761 GCA_015039355.1 Ramaria rubella
TATACTTGGACTCTGTTACACAAAGGGTAGTCCACTCTTACGGTGTCTACACTGATCCAGTCACACGGGGAGTTTTCCATGTCTACGACGGAAAAGGACAGAGACGTAGGGTCTGTGTTTGTCACAACAGTGGACTTGGACTCTGTTACACAAAGGGTAGTCCACTCTTACGGTGTCTACACTGTCTACAGTGACACGGGGAGTTTTCCAAGTCTACGACGGAAAGGACAGAGACGTAGGGTCTGTGTTTGTCAAAAACAGGATACTTGGACTCTGTTACACAAATGGTAGTCCACTCTTACGGTGTCTACACTGACCCGGTCACACGGGTTGTTTTCCACGTCTACGACGGAAAGGACAGAGACGTAGGGTCTGTGTTTGTCAGAACAGGAGACTTGGACTGTGTTACACAAACGGTAGTCCACTCTTACGGTGTCTACACTGGCCTCGGTGACACGGGAAGTTTTCCACGTCTACGACGGAAAGGACAGAGACGTAGGGTCTGTGATTAGGGATACATATGGAACAATGTATACTGTTGGACTTTCGTTCACGCCACTTGTACGTTCCCACTTTTCCGGTGTGATTCTACACTAGGTCCCAGTCCCATGGGAGTACTTTCCACCACGTCTACATATGGAGTGGACATAGACGTAGGTTCTGTGCTTGTCAGACGATTGGGTAGGTGGTTCTTACACGTAGGAGTCTTAGAAAGGTATTGATGTATGGATAATGAAATTCACGTAGGACCCGTTGACCGGTACGACTCTGTACAGAAAGAAAGAAAATCCGAAATACTAAAGGTTATCTTGGTCTATTACAGTACACACTGTGACATGAATCTAACAACTCCTGTCAGTATAAAAACGAGTCCCGATTGTTATAACGTATTGTCCAGTCCAGTGAAAGGGTCATGGACGTCTATAACTTTTTGGTGTCTGTGTTGTTCATTTGGACATTTGTTTGTACCCTCTTCTTTTCTCGTTTTTCCACACAATTGTGTGATGTCTTTCAAAATGACTGCCCCTGTCAGTTATTTTTAAGTTAGATGACGATACGGAGGTGATCGGATGTTGTGAAGTTAGTCCCACACCGTGACTCGGGTTCTTGAGGTACTTGTTTTAACACCTTTAGTTCAAACCATCTTACAACGGATACTGATGACACAAGACACCGGTGGTTTTACGTCAGGACGTTCGTCCCATGGGTCATTAAGACTTAACTGGGTACGTAGGTTGGTACTACTTTTGTACTTTACACGTTTCTCACTGAGTTCCTCCACAATCCTAATCTGTTTCCCAAGAACTGTTCTAGAAGTTTATAACTTAAACGGTAACCTAGGGTCTGTGCTTGTCAGGATAGTATACTTGGACTCTGTTACACAAAGGGTAGTCCACTCTTACGATGTCTACACTGACCCAGTCACACGGGGAGTTTTCCACGTCTATGTCGGAAAGGACAGAGGTGTAGGGTCTGTGTTTGTCACAACAGTGTACTTGGACTGTGTTACACAAAGGGTAGTCCACTCTTACGGTGTGTCTACGTTGGTTCAGTGACACGGGGGGTTTTCCCCGTCTATGACGGAAAGGACAGAGACGTAGGGTCTGTGTTTGTCACAACAGTGGACTTGGACTCTGTTACACAAAAGGGTAGTCCACTCTTACGGTGTCTACACTGTTACGGGATGACACGGGGAGTTTTCCACGTCTACGACGGAAAGGACAGAGACGTAGGGTCTGTGTTTGTCACAACAGGGGACTTGGACTGTGTTACACAAAAACGGTAGTCCACCTCTTACGGTGTCTACACTGACGGGTCGACACGGGGGAGTTTTCCACGTCTACGACGGAAAAGGACAGAGACGTAGGGTCTGTGTTTGTCAGAACAGTAGACTTGGACTGTGTTACACAAAGGGTAGTCCACTCTTACGGTGTCTACACTGGGTCAGTGACACGGGAAGTTTTCCACGTCTATGACGGAAAAGGACAGAGACGTAGGGTCTGTGTTTGTCAGGATAGTATACTTGGACTGTGTTACACAAAGGGTAGTCCTCTCTTACGGTGTCTACACCTGATCCGGTCACACGGGGAGTTTTCCACGTCTACGACGGAAAGGACAGAGACGTAGGGTCTGTGTTTGTCAGAGTAGGGTACTTGGACTGTGTTACACAAAGGGTAGTCCCACTCTTACGGTGTCTACACTGGGTCGGTGACGACACGGGGAGTTTTCCAAGTCTACGACGGAAAGGACAGAGACGTAGGGTCTGTGTTTGTCACAACAGGGTACTTGGACTGTGTTACACAAAGGGTAGTCCACTCTTACGGTGTCTACACTGGGTCACTGACACGGGGAGTTTTCCACGTCTACGACGGAAAGGACAGAGACGTAGGGTCTGTGCTTGTCAGAACAGTACACTTGGACTCTGTTACACAAAGGGTAGTCCACTCTTACGGTGTCTACACTGACAGGGTGACACGGGGAGTTTTCCACGTCTACGACGGAAAGGACAGAGACGTAGGGTCTGTGCTTGTCACGACAGTACACTTAGACTCTGTTACACAAAAGGTAGTCCACTCTTATGGTGTCTGCACTGGGTCAGTTACACGGGGAGTTTTCCACGTCTACGACGGAAAGGGTAGAGACGTAGGGTCTGTGCTTGTCACAACAGGGGACGTGGACTCTGTTACACAAAGGGTAGTCCACTCTTACGGTGTCTACACTGACCCGATCACACGGGGAGTTTTCCACGTCTACGACGGAAAGGACAGAAACGTAGGGTCTATGCTTGTCACGACAGTGAGCTTGGACTCTGTTACACAAAGGGTAGTCTACTCTTACGGTGTCTACACTGGAGTAGAGACACGGGGAGTTTCTGGAACTACAAACAACCGGTTGGTAGTTCAGGGGGAGAAACCTATTTTTTACATAAAACCTTCACAGACCGTATTACGACAGATTGAAATCTACAGTAACCACTTTTACCTTCACGTCTGTTTATCTATACTCCACCACGTAAGACTCTATCCGAGAACTTTTCACTAATACTTAGAAGAACGTAGTCAACGTTTTAGGAAATCAAGACCTAGTTACAGGATTTACGGTTATCGAGTAATCATACCAATTCGTCTGTAAACAGTAACTTCGTAATGGACTTCGGTAAGTGACTGTACAACGTTGTAACCTCCAGGTTAACATTGAACCAAGTAGTCCGATTCACGGAGGTGGGTCATGTCGTGGACGTATAACTTCTTCAGAAACTCGACAACGGTGTCTCGGAATACCAGACTCAGGTAAAATCTTTACCCCACCTCCACCAATCGGGTCTTTGCTGTACTCATCCTCTCCCTTCCCATATACCGAAGAGACTGTGCTCGTAGGTCCAAGAAGTGTAGTAACAAGTTGTGTATTCTACAGAGATTTGGTGTTTACAACTTTACTTCCGGTAGTAAGGGTAAAGGTAAGAGAGGTGAAGAGTATTGAAACTTCGTAGAGAGTCGTTCTTGTACTACCACCATACAACATAACTACTTGGTTAAAAATAAAAACGTTGCTAACCCTAGTGTCTCCATTAGTCGTTTCCTCCCTACATCATTCACGTGTCCAAGACACCGGAAACTTGATTGTTGTGTCGGTTTTATGAACTAACATCTCTCTCTACCTACCGACCTTAGTTTGGGTTCCTCAAACAGTTACCAGAGTCCTTCATATCGGAGGAACCGTGTATATTATCACGGTTTATATAAAACTTTTAGACAACATAGTAAGGGGTCAGGACTAAGAAGGTTACGTTAAACCATGTTAAATAGGTTAAGAAGAAGTCGACTTAAAACTGTAGACATGGTTCCTCTCACAAATCGAAAAATTAACCTATACCACGTAACTACTTAAATTACCGTCAACTTGTGGTCTACTTTTCAGGTCGTCTAGCACGTACCTCACGTAGTTGGACTAGGAAACAACCGGTGAGTCGACCCTCTAAGAAAGAAAGGACTTATAGGTGGTTGTATAAGACTTCTATCCTGACCCATAGAAAGTACAACCTAAGACGACACTATAGGTTACCGTTCCGTTCCTAAAAACATGTAGAAAGTTTTATGAGTCTCTATAGTCCGACCACTGCTGATCATTACTTTTATGCGTCCTTTCTCCCATAGGACGAGTCAGGGAAGTGTTCACCGAACTCTTCAACGAGAGACCTTAGACCTAACGGTGTAAGTAGGTCCCGTAGGTATTAGTGATGTTAACCGGGAAGTAACGTCTCTAGGACCGTAACCCTCTCACCGAGTTATTATCAAACCTTTGAACAACCCGTTCACACCTAAGTCGTTACAGTACTAACGGAAGTTACCGTCATCTGTGTCGGAGGGGTTAAGCTCTCAGTCTACTACGATCGAACATACGGTCACAGGCTTACTGTTAACTACCCAGTGAGAGTCGGAAGGCTAGTTTTTTCTCCTTCCGTGGATTAGCAGGTCGGGGGAGCCTTTATCAAACGTTAACAACAGCGTTAACACGAAAAGGGACTAGGACGTTGGGGTACGTCGGTATCGTGTAAGAGTCCACTACCTAGGTACTCGGTTACACGTTACTTTGACTATTACAGTACCGCCCATAGCCCGACTGTCAGGAATGCGTCTCTCCGTAGGTAAAACCGACCGGAGTTCAGGTATAAGTACCGATGTACTATTACATAATCAGTCGAAAGCTTCGCACCTACCTCGTTACTCTTACATGCGTGAGTCAGAGACATGGGGGAGTCTTTACGCTTTGCTTTGATACCGGCAAACTTACAAATATGATCTTAGTTTGAAGCGGGACTCCTGCGATTTACGAACTGCTTTCAACGAATAGGAAAGAGGGAATAGCCTCTTCCTGACAAACTATTCAGCAAGACTTACTGATCATCCATTCACACGGTGCGCTTTGTTATGCTGTGTGTGGAGGCTTCGGAAAGGGCGATATAAGCGCTTACTTTCGGTGCGTAAGGTGGCAGACAACGTTTTACGACCTTTAACACAGGAGGTTCACGACCTAAAAGAAAGAGTTAGGAAGCCAACGTAGCTGCTTCCTCATTTATAGAAAGTATAGTAGGTGCTCGACCTACTAGAGACGTAGGGAGAGCTAGACGGGCAGGTGGCGGACAGTAAAAGCGGCAGTCGACGGTGCTTGGTGCACGCCCTTGCATTCTGTCTGGAACATTTCCCTGCTGCATTAACGGGTGCGTTACAACTATATGCCCACGTCGACGTCAGTTCGATAAGTTGTCATAGTAGCCACAAGTTCCTGTACGACGTGTGGAACCTATGAAGCAGCTGGTGTAGTTGCTTCTGGAAGTTGAAACTTTGTTCTGGAGGCTACCGTCACCGCTCCGAGCCCCCTAAGCTCTGGCGTAGTTGATACCGGCACGGGTGTCGTTGACCATTTGGACGATGATACCGCTACGGAGGTCGTAGATACCGGCGTCATTGTAGTCGCTATCGATACCAAGGTTGGAGAAGCTGCAAGACGGATCACTGAACTTACTTATGCTTAGGAGCTAGGGCTGGCAGAAAGAGCGGAGGTCCTAGCCGGTCAAAGTCGAACGCAAGACAAAGTCCTGCTACATTCGCGCTTCCATTGCCACGTTTTCGTTGTGGATGGGACGCCGCTCACCCGGTAGAGCCACTCTGAAACGTCGAGTTAAAACATCCGTGGTTCTGTGCATAACTATACGCATCTTCTAAGTACGTACTGAGCTTACTCGTGGCAGCATCCACCCAAAAGGCATTGGCTTGACCCTTTACATGTACTCTGGGTACCTATTCGTACTGTAGTGCCACTGAGTGTAGACTTTGAAAAGTAGGGTGTGACCTAGATACCGAGCTAACCGGCAGAATCATGCGTAGACTTCTCTGACCCTTCGGAACTAGGACAACACTGTTTGTGTCTGGGATGTGGAGACAGGAAAGGCTGTATCTGCACCTTTTGAGGGGCACACTGACCCAGTCACATCTGTAGCATTCTCACCTGATGGGAAACACATTGTCTCAGGTTCATATGATAGGACTGTTCGTGTCTGGGATCCAATGGCAAATTCAATATTTGAAGATCTTGTCAAGAACCCTTTGTCTAATCCTAACACCTCCTTGAGTCACTCTTTGCACATTTCATGTTTTCATCATGGTTGGATGCATGGGACTAATTCAGAATTACTCTTTTGGGTACCCCCTGCTTGCAGGACTGCATTTTGGTGGCCACAGAACACAGTAGTCATAGGCAAACATTCTACCAAACTTGATTTCCACAATTTTGTTCATGGAAGTTCTTGGGCTCAGTGCCACACCCCTGATTGAAGCGTTGTAGGCTAGTGGAGGTGCATAGCAGTAGATTGAATTTTTATTGACTGTCCCCTCAGTAAAACTTTCTGTAGTGTGTTAAACACACCTTTTTGCTCTTTTCTTCTCCCATGTTGTTTTAAGGTGTTTTACTTGTTGTGTCTGTGGTTTTCAATATCTGCAGGTACTGGGAAAGTGACCTGACCTGTTATGCAATATTGTTTAGCCCTGAGCAAAAATATGACTGTCCTCAACAATCTAAGTACAGTGTCACACATGACATTATCTGGTTCAATGGAAATCATAAAGCCTAAAAGAAAGAAAGACATATGTCTCAGCATGGCCAGTGCCCAGGATGCACTTAAAGTAATAGGTATGTAGTTATGGAAAGATTCTGAGGATGCACATTCTTGGTGGACAGGTTAGCAGAATGTTCTCTTATAATACAAGTGAGCTATACATCTACACCACCTTTCATCAAACTACCCTCACCCTGGATCCATCTCCACTTAGTGTGGCCCGTGCACCCTTTCTTGCATGTTCACCGCACTTGCATTCAGGTTGTCATATCTAACAAGGTATACATAGGGATTAGGCCTGGATTTGGGAATTTAGGAAACTTGGGGAGAATTGATGGAAAACATTTTGTTTCCAAAAAGGGCAGAAAGCATGCAGAAAACATGATTGAAACTTTAAATTCTCCAAAAGTTCTCCCATTTTAGCTCAGAGAACCTTCAGAGAATTTAAAGTTTTGGCCAGATTTTCAGCCCTTTTGGAAACAAATTGTTTTCCATCTGTTCTCACCAAATTCCCTCAATTCAAAGATTTGGCCCTAATCCCTGTGTATACATGGTATGTCAACCAATGTCACATAATATAACAAGAAACATGCACATTTTGATAGCATGGAGGACGAAGCCCGTGCTCCCACTTGTGGTGTGCGTACGCCCCGGGAGCACCTGATACTGCTTCGTCCAAGTATTGGGGAGATTCGGTGCGAGGTACTGCGGCTCTGCGTGCAATTTTGTATGTAAGTTTGCAAGGATCTAGTGTCGTTAACATCCTCAAAAAAAGAGAGGTGGGAGCCTTTGTGCCTGGATGTGAGGGCTGTCCACTACAATGTTGCTGCTGCCCGCAAGATAGGTCTAGCACAGCTCACACTCGGAGGAAACGAGCAGCCTGGGCACAAATACTAACATCAGTTCATCCCGCGCACATAGACCAGATGGTGAGCAGCCCACTTACGCATCCCACTCCCCTCGAAGGGGTCTTCACGTGTCTCATAAATTTTATCCTGCGTCCGCTTGCATTTCACCATCCAAATACGTTGTTTGTCGTTCACCACTTCAGGCTCGGCGTCCACAGGACTACTGAATCACAAGACACGTGTCAGAAAAGTGAGATGTAAGATACGACAACAACACACCCGGTTCGCAAGCATTATCTGTATACGCCCAGGTTGATCAAGCGCATCACGTCTTCGGTATACGATGGTGGAAAGTTCATGTGTGACAGGACGTAAAAGACAGACGGTGGCAACTCTGTGTTGTTGATGACGAGGAGGCGGTGCTGGCCCAGTATGCACACCTGAAGAATAAGGAAGAGGAAGAAAAACATGCAAGAGAGCGCTGCTCGTCTCCCAGTCGTTCCAGCACCCCCGCCACAAGAATACCGCCGCCGTTGTCGACCACAAGATAATGTCCACCCAGGTGGATGTTGGCGAGGGTGAGCATCTGGGTTGTGGTGCGGGATGAGCAGGAGGGCGGGTAAGACTAGAGGCCAGCTTGCCCAGTGCATCCACTGCCATCCAGGCGCACCTCCCGGATCCGCGTCGGGTCCTTCATGAACCAGTACTCTGCAATGTGCCAGAGCGTCGGCTCCAGCGTTGTAAACGACTTAGAGTACCTCTGGATGGATCCACAGGTCAGCCAAGCTACGCACATCGGTGAGTTCAATGGCACGGGTGCAACTCACTTGGTTTCCTTGCGCTTCCGGTACTCGTCCTTACTGTACTCGGTTTGGAGGGCATAGTTGGCATGTTGCTTGATCTGCGCCCTGATGATATCCTCGATGCAGACGCCGCTCCGCTTCAGCGATTCAATCTCGAGGGTCGTGAGTGGCTGGACGAATTGGCCATCATTGACCTACTCATTGGTAGCATTCGTGTCCTCTAATGGGCAAGGGTGATATATTTACCTAGACGTGCGGGGATGGAGTCGACATGTGTCACAACATACCTTGACCATCCTCGATGGGCTTTACATAAATTTGCAGGCATGATTTTCAACTCCTTGTTCACGATTTCGTATGTATGACCATGCGGTTGTCCCAGCAGTGCGTTCCCCTTGAAAGTTCCATACTTCCCCAACAAAGTCAGAAGCCGAAGCACAGAAACGCACACAGCCCACTCTCGACGTATGTGGTGGAATGCAACTGCATGCTCCTTATTTCGGTGTTGGGTAATCGCAGCAGCACTGTCTCCAGACCATATCAGGCAGTCTTCGAGGAGCATAGGTGCAGACTGAGCCATCTTCAGCTGGGGAAATGTTGAACGTGGAGCCCAGCAGCGGCACAGTCATGGACTGCTATGTAAGCATCTCCTCACGTCACTACACTCCAGGTCCAGCTCAAGATGAAGTGTGTGGTTTACGGTTTCAATTCCACGTTGCTCCTGATACTGACCATACAGTGACCACCAGTGAGCCACATCAAGCTACAATCAGTGTCAATCACTGCAGAAGATGGCATTGTGTAACAAGTTATTGGAACATGTCTTTGCAGAAACCTAGACGACAGCCTGAACGACAACTCCCCATCGATCTCGACGCACACCCACCTCTGCACGCATGCCCTTCCCCTACAAAACATCTCCCTGCTCCCATTCACACACATCCTCTATCCCCTCGCAAAAGACACACCCCTGGCTCCCTCAAATCCTCCCTCGCAAGTGGTTTAGAGTTAGATTGTTTGATTCACAGTCTGATTTTGATTTTGATTCTCTGATCCAGACACAGATTATCATAATTTTCAAATGAGAACCGGGTTTTTGACACTGAAGGCAGGCCAGGATACAAAACCCTAACCCTAAACTTGCCTGTGAAGACACTGCTTTATAACCATCATTTATTTCCCAGGGTGAGGCTCAGGCAAGCTCCAGGGGCCCTCCCAGACTTTTTCCTGATTGTATTGGGGCAGCTCTGGGGCTGATGAGCAGCTTTTCAAACTCCCAGCTGACCAAGCCTGACAAAGTGTGTGGTTTTCCAGGTTTTCAGCACCTAAAAGCGCCCACGGACCCACTACGCTACTTTAATATATATGATTAGTTGGCTAGACACTTGATTATGTAATGTAATTAATTGTTGATGTATTCATGAGTTTGAATACTGGTGACAAAATTTTGAATGGGTTTTCAAATAAAACATATATTCTGTGTTAAGTGACGAAGTCATGTATATTGAGGTCGGCCGTTGTGTGCACTTCACTATAATAACTAATAATGTATACTGTAATAGGTTGGAGTGTGTAGTGGCAATAATAATAATAGATTCGTTAGAATAATATGTCTAGACTGATAATACTGGTATATGCACAGTTATAATAGTTATTATATATGTTGATTCACTTTTCTAAAATTTTGGTTACTTTGGTATATTAGATCACCAAAGTCTGGTATGGCCTGGCCAGGTGCTGGAGATCTGGTGGTCAGGCCACTAGGTGCCAGCGACCTGGCTAGGGCCTGACCAAGCCGCCAGGTCTCCAGCACCTGGCCAGGCCTAGCTTTCCCCATCAACCTGACCAGGCCTAGCAACCCCCCTTCCCTCCTGGCAACATTCTTAGGCCTGACGAGGCCTAAGAATACAATTTCGATTTTTGTGACACAAGAAGCGCCGCACGTGCCCGTATTCCAAATACGATGAGCAGCCCGCCTCCATAACCGGAACAACGACCACAACTACGCTCCCGCTCCCGACCCCAATGCTATACGACCTCCCCACTTCCTACGCCGCCTACGTCGCGCCCCTCGTCCGATAGTGATATAGCGGCTGCTGGTGCTGGTGTGGAAGTGTGAGGTTGGAGTGGGCGTGATAGGAGGGCGGGCGGTATGTGACGCTTAGTGATGCTGAGGTAGAGGCGCAGGCGATAGTTGAGAAACGAGAGGGTGGTGTTTGGAAGGGCATGGTAGGAAGGGAGGAAAGGGCGAGGATGGGTGTGATATGTCCACTGCCGTTCCTGCAGCGGGCGCAGGTGAGGTGGGGCGGTGTAGGGGATGATGCGATGCCGATCCTGCAGGGGCTAGGGCAGACACGGTGGCATTAATTCGTGAGGCCCGGTCCTGCGCCCTTTCCCTCCCGTGCCCCCGACACGCAGAGGCAGTACATCAACGCTGACAACCATCACATCTCTCTCGCGCGTGTCCCAATCCCTACCTGACGTCTTCAGGTCCATGTCTAACGTGTCTTCTATGTCCTTTTCACCTCACTTAGCTGCAGCAGACACCTCAACACTCCGCCCGGCCCTATACGCCTCAACGCCATGCACCAGCACCCTCATCAACAGGCACACCTTCTATGAGCGTCGCCATAGTCGCGAGGAGCATCCTGGTTTAGGATGACGTGAAGGGTGAATCCAGGGCAGAGGTTTTACTCCGGCTTTGGGTAGGGGGATATGTGGAGGATCGCGCGGTGAGTTTCGAGCCGAATAAAGCATGTGTTTGGCGGAGACTGATTCGTTTGGAGTGTAGGGCTGTTGTGTGAGCATGAGAGGTGTTAGTGCGGATTTGGGGTTTGAGTTTGTAGGATGCTGGATGGGATGGAGAGGGGTGCAGTGTGACATGCCTGTCCGACTAACCAGACTAAACACCGTTACTCGTCGCTTTCAGCTACCTGGGAGCACAGCACACACCACTCTGCCCGCCCGCTGTTCCCTGTTTGCACACTGTTGATGCACCTATACAGTGACCTACTCCAACGCTTGACTTCGAACTACCACCTCCCATTCCATTTACACCGGTACGGCTGTCTATCTTCGCGTCCATAACCTCTTATACGTTCACATCACCCCCGATTTTAGCACTACGTCTGTGTCTCACCCCCGTACGCTATCCTCATACCTCTACGCTCGACACAATGTGCCTGCACCCGACCGCGCTTCGCGTCCCAAATTCACCGCATAGATGGAGGCCATTGCGGCCCTGCACCTGGCCCCTCAGAATCTTCCCCCCTCCTTTTCGTCTACCGTACTCTCCACACCCCACCGCATAATCCTCCAACCTATAACCCAGTTTAAAACCAAACCCAAACACCAAACCTAAATCCCCAAACCAAAAGCCCCAAACCAAATCCCCAACGCACCCTATATCTCACTCTCTTATCCCCATATCTGCGCAAGAACATCGCGATGAGCGTGGTATTTCCTTTCCTTTCCTCCGCGTTTTTATCTTATTTTTATTTTCATTCTTTATGAAGCCTTGGGTAGTTGGATTATGGTTTGGTTGCGCACTCTTATCAATGCTCAACCCCTACCGTCACCGTTACTTTCATTGTATGTAACACCACACCATGTCCAGTTATCACCGGCTCACACCCGCATTCCCACTGGTTCTAATCCCTCTTTGTTGTCGCTGTCCATTTTGTGTTGCTCAATCCGGCCGAGACTATACGTACCACAACACACTGTATTCGTTTGGCTAACAACTTTGAGCTTTGATCAGATTGTGAAATTAAAGTCGAACTTGTGATGTGCGTGTGGGGGTACAGCTACTGTGAGTCGACCAGGGTCAGCACAAGATCGTGTGAACACAGGAAAGCGTGGACGTGTAGGACAACACAAATTGAATTTGTCGAGAAGATTATAACTCACGAGGTGTGCTCCACAGTCCTGCCCCAGAGGTCGTGAATAGCCGAGAAACATCTCTGCTGTGTGAACGACTCGGATGGTCTACTTCAGTCTGGCAGAGCCGTTTGGAAGCGACAGTCACGGGCAGAATGTTTTCGGCCACAAACAGTGCCTTTAAACTTGGACAACGGGAGAGTATTGAATCAATCCTCCTAGACAGTCGTGTTGGGCGTGACGAATATATGGTAAGTTATGTGGTTTTTTCTCTGCAATATCAATCTCTGAAAAAATCACCAGACCTCATGAGTGCCAGCCTTCGTCAGGAATAGAATATGTCTCTGGATGTTTAAAGCACTCGTTCTCAAAGCCGACACAAGGTCTCGACACTCGGTGCCTGGACCGAAATATGGTTCATATTACCGAATGTCTCGGTCGCTCAATGTATTTAATCTTCATCGCAAAGTGCAGAGCACCCTCAAGTTCTTACTTCTTCCCGTCATCATCGCATTTACCTTACCACACTCCTTTACAAAATGCCCTTCACTTCCTCTATTAAACAATTTTTTGGCTTTGGAAACTCCAAGGGCTCCCATAATGGACCGATTCGCCGTCCCCGTGCGCAAGAAACGCAAGTCCCCGCATCGCAGCCTTGCACTGTCCGCGAAGACAATGTCAAATTGGTCAATATGGCAGTCTCGCATGCAACCCAGCGTGTTCCTTCACTCAGTTCTGAGAGTGGTTCCTCCTCGTCTAGCAACTCTACCTGCGGATCCTCCCACCCGCTCTGGGCTCTCCTAGAGATGAGGTCTTCCTGCAGACGAGTCGTGAGTGTTCTATTATTTTCATGCATGGCTATCGTGCTTTATTGATGTGACATTTAATTTAGACTGACAGCAACGAGTCGAGGAACATCTCTAGGAGCTGGCCCTGGGAAGTCACCCAGACTGAGCCTCGTAGCGGCCGTGTACGTGTATTTCTCTTCGCATCCAAACTATCTTCTCATGCGTACGTTATTTCTACAGGAAGACTACGGCTTCGATGTTTGGTTGTGTGAAATACCAAATACCAAACCTACCCTCGTCTCTTTCCCTATGTATGTCTCCTGGAGTGAGCTCATTGCACGTGTTGCCCTCAAGACACATCGCTCTCCCAAAGACATTGCCTTTTTCTTGAACAAGAAGTACGTTGGGTACGTCAGCAACGAAGCGGAATACGAGAAGTGGCTCGAGACCGCGCATGACGCCAAGACCTGGAAGCCAGACTTGTACCTACTCTGATCAGTGGGAGGCAGGATATAGCATGGTGCGTGATCCGGCAACATTGGTTCTTTATTTATCTGATGCATTGTCCATAGACTCAATCCTTCATTGCTGCATTCGATGTGCTTGCCTCTGGAATGATGTGCCGAAGCTTGCGGTTGGGGACGGTGAGGCTGTGGCACAGGTGAGCGTACTCGACAGCTTCCTGCATTCTTTCTCGAATTCTCTCCTGCCGGCGCCCGCTCTTCTTCCCGCTTTCTCCTTGGGATACTGCAGGCGCTCTTGGTCGCATTGGGTGTGTTATTAGCTTCGTGGCAGGGGCTCCCAGATATTCTGCGCCGGCGGGATGTTTGGGTAGTCTTCCTGTTATGGGTGAAGGCGCACTCGGTGTGATTTTGGGTGTTTGTGGCCCTGGGGGGGAAGCGATAGGTGAGCGGAGGAGAGGGTAAGAGGGAGTCTGGAGGGAGCAACGACGGTGCGAGTGCCAGTCTCGTTGGTGGGTCTTGCTCCCGTATATTCTGATTCACCCGCTTCTGGATGCCACATTCTTGACTTGCATACCTTCCCCACAGGCTGAATCGTACTGTATCGACGGGATAGCGTCGTACGGCAAAATGGCCCTTCGAAAAACTCAAAACCCAAAAACATTGCTGTCTTTCTTTCCTTTCCTTCTTTCACCTCATATTTTGCGCCCGGACGAAAAATCTAATACAGAAACCAACACACAAAAGCAAATAACATCAAAACGGGCTGGATCAGCTTAAAAAAAACTTTTTAACCCTAAAAAGCTGACTGATTGTTGCCTAGACCTTTTTCTCTCAGGGATCGTGATCACGAATTACCAAAGCACCAAAACTCCAAATTTACAAGTCTCAACGTTCTGTGCCTCATGAGCTATTTCAAATTATCTCATTTGACGTCATTGTTTAATTGCCTCAGTCTTCAGATTTCCTAAATCTTTTCCGTTACAGAAAACATCATCAACACTACACCATCCTCAAATTCGCAAAGAAAAACGACAGCCTTTCTTCCCTTCTTTCGTTTCCTCTGAATATCCGCGTTTCTGCACGACCATATCTCTTCGCCCTGCTGTGCATAGACACCTCCTTCACTCTGATCATCTTCTATTGTTTCGGTATTCTCTTCTATTGTGGCTGCGCGGATTGGAGTTGTTATGGTGCGGGGACGGGGACGAAGCACGAGCACAGTTCATCAAGGATCTCACGCGACGGCGTGGGATCTGGTTGTCTTCTCATGTGACGACATGGGAAGCGACTCGTCTTTCTGGGTGACGATCCAGAAAGACGGGCAGTGGATTGGGAGAGTATCCCTGTCCAGGATCTTCTCCCAATGTGCCGCAGATGCTTTGTCTCTTGATCCTTGGGGGCTGAGAAAGAGCGGGAAGATATCTACGCTTTCATCTTTCATTCGATCGCGTCTTCGCCAAGTTCTTTTTTTCGCAGAAGAATTGTTTCATTTTTCTTGCACAGATATTATTTCAGCAGGTCTATTCCGCACGTGGTCCTTCCATGCGTTCGCATTGAAAATCAAGATTCAAAGAGTTTGGCGCCACTGTCAAAAAAGCCCTTACTACCATGTTTATCGTCTATAAAACTCTAAATGGGACATCCTTTCTCACAGGCCAAGATCCCGAACAAAATGTCGAAAACCACAAAGCTACGAGCTCCAGAGTTCTCCCCCATAAGCCCTTTCCGATTCTCATCTCACATCATTGCATATTTATCCTCGCTCTTCAGATTTCTCGCCTTAAACCGAAATTTCTTCACAAATATCACAAATAACAACTTTCAAAAAAAAAAAAAACACTCGATTTCTCTGATCTCATCTTTTTTGGGGGGCCTCCCTCGTATGGACATCTGATTTCCTCTGTAAGAACGACTTCGACTGTGTCTACTATCGTTTTCCTCTGCTCTCCCGGTTCTTACCTCTTTTCTCTTCGTCGCAATATATCTGTGTTGTCGGGCGCGGATGGGAGATGTTGTGGGACGGGGACGAAGTGGGGGCACACTGTTCATCAAGGATCTCACGCGACGGCGTGGGTTCTGGTTGTCTGCTCATGTGACGACATGAGAGGCAATCCCTGTTTTTCTGGGTGACGATCCAGAAAGATAGGGGATGGATTTGGAGAGTATCCCTGGCCAGGATGCTCTTCCGGTGTGTGGCGGACGCTTCCAGTCTCGTTCTCGTACCCGGTTTCTTCACCGGGACTGAGGAGGGACTGGAAGAACGTCATCTTCTCTATTTTATCCCATAATTCCATTCTATATCGCGGGGCTGGATTCAATGGATTTTTTTCTGCTCAATATGATTGTACGCATCTCCTGAAATATTCAATGTCTCGGACTTCTGAATCTTTGACTTATTTCATCTGTGGCTCGTCTGATCTGTCGTCCTTTCACATTTCTTTTTCTCAACTACTAGTGAATAGGGTAGCGCACTGTCAGCTTGCTATTCAAGTGCGAAGGACGCGTCCCTACCCGCCCTGTGCATAGAGATCTCTGAAACAATAGGAGGACGTAATCCCAAAAATCTACTTATCGCAAAGTTTATGTGTTTACGTTTGGTGGACATCCTGGGTGAATGATATCCGTCAGCGTCCCGTTCTCGTAAAATTATCGCACCTACTCAACGTGTATCCCAACATAGTCACCTTAAGCTTTTTCTTATCTTACCAAAATTAAAATTATATCCAAAACTTCGCGCCATGGTATATTCATTCCGAAATCGAGCCGTCTAGTGATGTACTTGTTACACAATAGAAAAGGGAGACGGCGGAAACCTTCTTGATGATGAATGAGATCCGAAGAGAGAGAACGCCAACAAAGAAAAGACGAAAACAGAGCAATAATATGCACGCGACGGATGTCGAACCGTGAGTGTGCGAGTGGTCTATGGGTGGCCCCTGTGGTGTGTGTAAAGCTTAAACATGATCATGACGCGATAAGAAGATGCAGGGGTGCTCGGCCTGTCGTACGGTGCGTGATCCCTCCCCTCCATGCATCAACCATAGCCGCGCCTCCTCCGCACTCAACACCTTACTCCCAATCGCCACACCTTGTTTCCATCCCCACCCCACATCCTTCTCTCCCTTTACACACCCGCTTTCACATCCAAACTTGATCCCAGACGGCGCGCGTGGGGAAGGTCAGGGCGTTGAGACCTGCTTCGAGAAGGTCCTCTATAGGCATCCAAGTCACGCCTGAAGCACTCATGGCTTGTCGACATCGTCGTCCGTGTCTCCGTGAGCATCTGCATCCACACTCATCGTGCCTGACTCAATACTCCTCACTCAGCAGCATGGATTGTCTGGGCGCATCGCCAACCGCACCCTCGCTACCATCAGTACTGTGGCGAGGCCTGTGTACCAGTAGGTTAGTGGGGCCTTGTTCAATCAAACTTAGGGCGGATGCATCAATTGACCTTAACGGCACCGAACATCGTCATTTCCTTCTCGATGACCTCCGAACTTCAGCCCTTAATCGGTTATTAGGACCACCAAAATCCACGTCTACCACGGGGTAGGTACTAGTATATTTTCACCATTTCCTCGGGAAAGTCCTGATAGAAGTGATTCCGTTCAACTCTTGCTTTAACAGCTGAACCAAGCTTGGGGGGCGAGACCAGGTTCAACGCGGTCAACACAGGATCGTATGAAAACAGGAAAGCATGGACGTGTAGGACAACAGGCGTCTGTTCAACTCGAATTTGTCGAGCAGATCCATAGAGCTCACAGGATGTGCTCCACAGTCCTGCCTCATTTGAGGTCGTCAATAGCCGGAAACCCACCTTCTCCGCGACGTCAATACCTTGGATGTCCTACTTCCCAGGATGGTCTGGTGAAGCGTTTGGCAATGGTGAGCCTCGAACACGCGATGGGAACAGTGGATCATCCTGGCGCAAAGTGCGATAGCCTGCATCTGCGTATGACGCAGGGCGCGGTCAGGTGCAGGCGCAGCGTGTGAAGCGTAGAGAAGTAAGGAGAGGATGGTGTATTGGGGTGAGACGTGTATATGTAACGTTGAAGGGGTGTGCGGTGGCATTACTGTACGCGAAAGTAGACAGCCGTACGGGTCTAAATAGGATAGATATGCTGTGGAGGACGATGCAGCGAGGGTTGTCAGTTTTGTCGACAAGATCCACGCAGGCGGTATGGTGTTGATGTTGGAGTGTGTCAAATAACAAAATGGCAGCACACGTAGCGCATAGGAATAAAATGGATATAGGATAAAACTGCCCGTAGATTGACACCTGAGTTGGACGAATTGAATTGGGCGGGTTGATGAGTCGAGAAGTGTGGGCGTAGTGGTAGTTACGATTCCCTAGGAGGACGAAGTCCGACAGGAATCGTTCGTACCGTCCTGTGGGATATTAAAAGTTCATTCGCCTTTCTCTATTGCCGTTCCCACGAATAGAATTGATTCGACTTTTTTGTTCCCATGATTTAAATTTTGAAGTTCCCACACTCAAGATAGGGTTCGCTAGTTCATGATGGTCCTAATTTGGTATCGGCTGTGACCGAAAATAGCCTGGGGATTTTCTGTACTATCGCACTTTGCCCACTATTATTTAGGAGCTGGTTCATTGCAGTTAAGCTTTTCTGTGCATAGCAAGACAACTTCCCTTTACAGTTTCTTACACCATGCTTTCCTTTTAATGCTAGACCTTGAAAGTGATCATGGAAAAATGGTCACGTGATTGTATTATCTGTGATCCTACCTATTTATAGACTATCAGTATAAAATTGATAGACATGCAAAAAAAAAAGAAGAAAAAGCAATACTTCCTTTGTGTGTAGGATAAAATGAACCCTAGTGATGGCATATTGGAATTAAAAGCTAGTCAACACACCACCCACCGCCTATACTGTTAGCTGACTGACTCCAACCCCATGGATGCATAATGACTGTGGTTCAAAATAGAAATGCCCTGCCCACAGATCCCACATAATTTCTTATGGAGACAATGAGGGTCTTGCATTGACATACCACTAGTGCGTCTGCGAGTACAGTGTGCAGATGGTTACTAGTGGACCCCGCTCTCAAAAGCAAGAACTTGTATTCAAACCAGCGCCATCCAAGTGCAGTCCATTTTGAACCTGCTAATCGTTCCCGCCCAGAATGAGTCCCAGTGTGATGATATGTCAACCTACAACCATGCCACTTCAAAATACCTCCAAATAAAGGGCATTATAATCATCATTTTGTCCGCTACAAATTCCTGAAGAAAAAAAAATTTTACATTTTGGATGTTTCTTTTGGGTGTTCTGTCAATGGGACAAACATTACAACATTGATATATCTGTTTATGAGCAATCACGTTCGTGATAATCAAATTCAAATCAGTAATTTTTATGATTGAGCCTCGGGCCTGTTTGCAAAAAGCAAGATGGTCCAGGTGTTCTGCAATCATTTGTGCTTAACCCATCTAATTAGGTAATCACTTTTCCTCATACCGTGGTCGGTGTCATTCTGTATCTTCAATCTCGTTTCACAACAACCTATGTCTATTGTCTGGATCTATCCATATGCAATGGAGGTATGTGTTTTTCACCCATATGCGACTTCCTCCCGATCTATCCTTCACAAACGATCACATCTGCCAAGGCAGTGGCAGGTCTTGAGTCTTGACTGCTGCACATGTACATCCTGCCACAGCCATGAATGTTTGCTGTACTTTTTAGATGCATCAGGTTAGCTTCAGGGTGGGTTGCGATGCTTGGTGTGTGTTTGTCTAAATGCATGTAAAGTCTACCTCACTTTTTTGACTGGGAGCTCACACTGAGTGCTACTGATGCTTCCATGCTCTTAGGCATGGAGTACTGGTAGTTGATGAGTTCACACTGCACATCCCTCATTTGTTCTTTATTTTTTAGCATCAGCAGCTTTGCTGATATCAGAGATATATTGAGGTATGTTGAGCCATCCATTGCTATCCAAAGGTATGTGCATCTATCCACTTCAACACTGAAAGGTATGTGGTTCTACTGCAGTGTCAAAAGGTATGGATCCATTCAATGTGATAACACACGGTATGTTGATTGTGAAAGACAGCCATTTTCTTCCTGTCAGACCCTAGGTAAGTCAGGGTGGCCTGAAGATGTGTGTGATACTTGGTGTTGTGTGCCTAGACACCTTGTGTGCATGCGAAGTCGCCACAGCATGGCCTATATCCACCAGCACCAGGTGCCACACACACCTACATGCACTGTTGCTGCCACTGCTGCATGCATGTGGTATTTCACTTAATGTCTAAGGTATGTTCACTGGAACACAAAGGTAGGTGATACAAAGGTATGTGGACCTCTTCACCTGCCAGTACCTATCCACAGATACAAGGTATGTGGATACATCTATTGTGAAACCAGAAGGTATGTCAGTTGTGATGGTGGATGTTTTCTTCCTGTCAGATTCTAGGTAAGTCAGGGTGGCCTGAAGGTGTTTGTGGTACTTGGTGTTGCATGCCTAGACACCTTGTGTGCGTGCGAAGTTGCCGCGGCATGGCCTATATCCACCAGCCACACACACCTACATGCACCGTTGCTGCCACTGCTGCATGCATGTGGTATTTCACTTAATGTCTAAGGTACATTCACTGTAACACAAAGGTATGTGGACCTCTTCACCTGCCGGTACCTATCCACAGATACAAGGTATGTCAGTTGTGATGGTGAATGTTTTCTTCCTGTCAGACTCTAGGTAAGTCAGGGTGGCCTGAAGGTGTGTGTGGTACTTGGTGTTGTGTGCCTAGACACCTTGTGTGCGTGTGAAGTCGCCGCGGCATGGCCTATATCCACCAGCACCATGTACCACACACACCTACATGCACTGCTGTTGCCAAGGGTATGTTCATGTGGCATCATACTTTCCCTGGTATCCCACTTAATTTCAAAGGTATGTTCACTGCAACACAAAGGTAAGTGATACAAAGGTTTGTGCGCCACCAATACAAAGGTATGAGCACCTGTCCACAGATACAAGGTAAGTAGACCCATGGGAATGTATGCAAATCTGTCCACTGTGAGAGCAAAAGGTATGTCAGTTGCAATAGTTTTCTACATGTCATACCCTAAGTAAGTCAGGGTGGCTAGGAGGTGTGTGATACATGGCATTGTGTGCCTAAAGTACATGTGTGCTTGCAAGGTCACTGTTACATGTAGTATATTCACTAGCACCAGGTGCCACACACACTTGCATGCATCTTTGCTGCCACTGCCATGCGCATGTGGTATCTCACTTGATGTCAAAGGTGTGTTCACTGCAACACAAAGGTACATGATACAAAGGTATGTGGGTCCATCCAGTGTGATTCCAAGATGTATGTTGGGTGTGACTATGAGTGATCTTCTCCCTGTTAGGCGCAGCCATTGATGCAGTGGGGAGTCCTCGCTCACGCCTGTGCGTGTCCGACTACAGCCCACCTGTGATGGATCTTAACACAAAGGGGTGTTCTTGGACTGTTCTTTTACTTCAGTGCTTGTGTTTTAAAAGATGCAATGCTTTCCCCCTCCCGGCTTTTTCAACACACCTTGGTGTTTTTGTTGTGGTTTGTTCTGCCATTGTATTGCTTGCATAAATTAATGCCCAAAAATAATCGAAACACCTCTCAGAGAGGGAGTTGTCATGCTGTACTGTCCCTTGTTCATCTGCTCTCCCTCTTGACCTGCTCATGTTGTGTGAAGCAGTATTGAGGTGAGGCTGCTAACACTAGAACAGTAAATAGTCCATGAAGTGGAGGATGATGCAAGTCCTTATATAAACAGCTTATCACTAATGGGACAGCGTGGAGTGATTACGTAACAGGATTGGATTCTAATCCCATTACATAATCTGCTGTATTATTGATCACATGACAATGTCTCCGTGCGTGACGTGGCTCTTCTGTCAACTACGACATGAGACTTATCGATTGCAGGTATCTCACCCAGATTCATTATGCCATTGCTATAGGAGGGATCTGTAAGCATGCTGTTTCAGTGAGCGATGCTCTAGTCTTACAATTGTGTTCCAGCACAGGTGTACAAAGTGGTGGATTTGAAGACTGCAGAGGTCTGTGTCATAAAGGTGACTCGTGATCGACCGAGCTTTTGGGGAGAGGTGCTTGCTTATGCATGGTTACGGAACATCTGGGGCACCCCAAGGCTTCTGTGGTATGGCTGGACTTCTGAAGGGTTTATTATGGTTTTGCAAGGCCTGAGGGCCAATTTGGGAAGGCTGATGGCAATATGTCGAGTGTCTTAAAGGTGGTTTACAACTGGGAGACCCTGTAGACCGTGTGGCTCCGTTTAGGTTTCCCAACACCGGTAGCAACCTAAGAAACCAACTTATGATACTTTCCTTTCAGTAGCACAGTCTACTTTTCGTTACTCAGTAGACTATATAACCTGTTTAAAACGACGAATACTGTTCTGTTCGTCCTACCATGCGGTACTTGTATGGTTTGGGACGATGAAACTCTTCCCCGATGGACCATCTTCACTGGCAACAAAAAAAGTGAATTTGGCATGGTTCTTTCCATCTACCTACAATTAATGGGACCACTCCCGATAGCTCCATCTCCATCTGTTCCACTCGGACTACGTCCATTGTTCTCCCACTTTAACAACTACCATAAAACCAAATGTCCGTATGAACTCAACCTGTAACAACCTCCAGTCTGCGGGTCAGAGGGGTTCTTTTTAACGCAGTTTCTCTTTGGCTCTTATACTTCTTCTCCCTCCTATATCTCCCGGGATCCACCGGGTAACCTTAGTCACCACGATTCACTGCAACCCCGGAGACCGGCTTACCGATTACCACGTAAGTAACTCTGTCTGTATTACTACCCTCTTTTTACTAATGTGACTATGTTTTATGTGTCTGTAGACAATCCAATGTTTGTACATCATCACCGTTGTGTCCACCATGTGACCCGGTATGTTCACTACTATTATTAGATTTGTTGGACTACCACTGGTACTTTACTACCACTAACTTGATAAGGAGACTACCAAGAAGATTTCCCTACTTGTATCGGACATTGTAAAGTATTATACCAGACCGTACCTTGAGGTTACAAGACCTCATGGAGTCGTAACGGTATTTGTGTCCCTTATGCTTTGGTATCAGAAGTAGAAGATTTTTGAGGTAGAAAAGTGGTATCTACATTAGAAGACTTTAAAGTCGTGGTAAGTTTAGGAAAAAGAAAAAAAATAAGGTGGTCCCGTCCGGACCACGCACATACAGGTTCTCCCACATACGGTCACTAAGATATAGTAGGACAGCTCTTTCGAGACCTTCTTGTCAACGAAATCAGTGTCTCAAGTGTCGCCTACATCCTTTAATTGATACTTCAGAAAGTACTTTAGAGTCCGACGTTATACACTAACAGGGTTGTATGTTAAGGACTTGTCCGGACAGGAGCTACACGAACGGTAAATACCACATGGCTTTTCGCGACGGTTTTAGATCCTACATCTGGTCGTAAAGTCTCGACACATAACGAGGGTCCCGTTTCAAAAGACCAAACTACAGTGGCACGTGGTTAGGACGTGGTACCTGTCTAACATAAACTCTATAGACTGTATTTACTCATATTACGGAGACCTTCAATCATTCGGAATGGTAAAGTTACCGGTCTATTGTCTATACCCCCCCAGTGTGGTTTCTTGT